>JAATLQ010029397.1:112449-129466 GCA_013421005.1 Heliconius erato x Heliconius himera | reverse complement strand
TGCAGTTTTGGTACCGACTCTGTTATACGGCAGCGAAACGTGGGTATTACAGAAGAAGAATGAAAGAAAGATGAATGCTGTGGAGATGCGATCTCTTCGTAGGATATGCGGAGTCAGCTTAGCTGATCGAATCCGCAATGAAGAGGTACACAGAATGGCAGGTACTAGCGAGGATGTCACGGTGAGAATGAAGAAGAACGTGCTCAGCTGGTTTGGGCACGTCGAACGAATGAGTGATGTAAGAATGGCAAAAAAGATTTATGATGGAAAAGTGAGCGGTAAGAGAGGTAGGGGAAGACCTCGGTTGACCTTCGAAAACACAGTATCAAGGATACTGGAGGAAGGTCACGTAAAAAGCATGAGGACCCCCCGAAGGGCATGTATGAAGAGGTTGATGACAGTGGACGAGGCGAAAGAGGTATATAGAGACCGTAGCGTTTGGCGCTCCGTTCTCTCTGACTACCCCGCAAGGGATAAAGCGTGAAGCTCAGTTAAGTTAAGTTAATATATATTATTTTTTTAGAATTAATACCTATTTATTTTTAATTCGTTTCCTCAAATATTCATGTATTTAAAGATTATATAATAAAATTTGTTTAAAAAGTTAAAGTGCATCTAAAATATCGATATGAATAGTAACGATATATCAAGGCTTTGTAATATGGGTAAGTAAATATAACTTTCCAACTTAAAAGTCTTACATAATTAATTAAAATTTATAAATATAAATCAAAAAAGAATAATTCAATGTTCGTGGCAAATAGACAACAATGTTACTACAATTAATTATTCTCACAAGTTAAGATACTAATTTGTTGCCAAGTTTGTGTACTGTATATGTATGTATGTGTGACTAATGTTTTGACTTTCATTATCTTTTGCTTTATCTTTGCGGGAAGTGGAGAATAGAGCGTCTTAACATTAGGTTCCCCTTTGCCTACCCAGCTGTGTGCGGGATGGATTTTTGTAATCACATATTATGAGTTGTTCATTTTCAACATATACGTACCGTTATATAGCATCTAAGATCATAAATTCCTCAACTACTTATGCTATTAAGTAATATTGTGTCCTCAGATGCCTTGAATTTGAGAATTCTCTTGAAACTATCGCATACACTGGACGACCTAGAAAGCCTTCAACGTGATTAAACGAGGCAAATAAAGACGGAGTGAGGAAATAATTTATTATTTTGATGTTGTCTACGTTTAAATAGCTTAACTTTTCAAGAGAAATATTGATATTTATTAATATAAAGAAAACGCTTTATATGAATATAATTAGTAAACAGATAGAGATTTATCTGTGTAGGTACCAACCAACTATATTAATATATGCATTATTAACAAAAAACATAATTAATTAAGTTAATAACAATATTTTATGTAAGAACAAAAATACTTAAAAAGTATTAGCTACCATACAACAACCATTATACGTAGGTATAAATAAAAAAATCTACATTTTCCACACAAGTTCCCACACTAAATGACCTCCCTAAAAAAATGTAATTAATAAAAGATTCACGATACACTCCATACGCTACATGCAGCACGGCACGGCGCGGGTATAATTAATGAAGAGCGATCCTTCCAGCCTCATTTCCGATTGCAGTAGTTTTGTAATGACCTCTTACATCACTCACTGCCACTCATAATTTATTTCGTTCACTCGCTCGCATCTTCATGCAGCTCACCCTTGACATTCATTGATGTAAAACTTGGGCCGGATGTACGAGTATAATATTGCCTAAGAGCTTTCTGATGCAATAAAAACTATCGTGTTAAATTTTAATGTACTTGGCTTGTTTATTATTTAAAAAAGCTGCGAATATATTATAAGTTATTTTTGTGAATGAAAAATATTAATAAATAATTATAAATAAAAAATAGAAAGTATTGGAAAATTGTATTTTTTTATTCTTATCGATTTTTTTAAGATTCGCCTCAAGCGAAGCGAAGCGAAAGACTCAAACTAAATCTTTAATTAATACATATAATAAAAACGTACATTAGATTTATTCAAATAGTATTAAAATTACTATCTCGCTCGGCACTAAACATTTCAAATATAATAAAAGAGCCAAAACAGTGAGCAAAATGCACGACTACGACTGACTTCGATAAAGAGCTATCATTATTATATGACAGTCCATCGCTATACTTATATTATAAAAGAGTTTGTCTATATAAACACAATAATCTTATTTTCTCTCTCATTTTCATATTCGATATTTGGAAATTGCATTTATAGATGAAAGTTATGTAACATATAGATAAAGTTAATTATCTCAATGTAACCCACTTTACCGTCAGAATTAGAAAATGTCATGTATTCACAACTCGAAGTTAATTTTAATTAAAAGGTAAAAAGCAACAAGATTATAACAAAGTTTCAACTCGTTTCATTTAACAACAAATTTATCTTTGCAATTTAATTTAATTCAAAAATTTCAAACTACTCACGTTACTATCAACTTACATAGTAGACGTAAGAGTTTAAAATTTCTATCGACGATTCGCCTCCAATACTCTCGTATATTGAATTTATATCCACTCATAATATGTTCGTTCCGGTCTGGGATTTGCCATCCCACACATAGTGACGCAAATTGGAAATTACGAGCTCAAAGTGGCTAGTTAGTACATTTTCATAGGGTAATTATAATAAATAGATATGAAATATAAAAACCACTTAAATAAAATATGATGGACTCGTGATTCTGTTGCAGAGTGTCTGATTGCAACTGATAGTTGTGGATTCGAGGCCTATTATTTCTTAATTAAAAAAACGTTTTTCTAAGAGAATGTTAGTTGCTTAGACAATACGTAGTTAGTAGATTTTTATTTCATATTAATAAATGAAAACAAGCGTGAAATTTTTAAAGCAGTCTCAAATGTATTGATAAATAAATAAATGAGTATATAAACGTTTGAATGGTTTATAGTGTACATGTATATAAGTACCGGCGTGACATTGTATGTTCCAGTCTCGGTCAAGGCGACATAGTGCAGCGCCCAAGGGAAATAATACTCTGGTACACTTAGTGTTTTATTTAAAACAAATTTAAACGTGTTTTATTACACGTACGTTGAAATAATTCTTCTATATTATATAAATATTAACAAATCAATTTCAATTTACGTATATATAATAAGGATTTTAATTGAAATATATTTATATACCTAGATTGTGCTTTATTGAAGTATTTAAAAAAAATATATATATTCTTTATATTTGTAATAAATAAACATTTAACCCACAATTTGTTAAAGCATTAAGGATATTAAGCCTTACATACATATATACATTCATAATATATCTTGGACATTTTACGACTTCGATTATTTAGTTACTCTAAAAGTTAGCGGTATGAGAGTTGATATAACCATATTAACTTTGTAGTTCAGCATAACAGATGTTCCCGAGGAAGCGTTTGACCTAAATTTTGTATTTACTACGATATGCTTTTCTAGATGGTGTTCCATATATGTATTAAATGCATCCTTTTATGCATACTGAGCATTGCATTGGAAAGAGAAAAAATTATGATTTGTTACTATAAAAATAAATAAATCAGCTTCACGCTGTATCTCACACACAGCAGGGTAGGCAGAGGGAACCTAGTGTTAAGACACTCCGTTCCCCACTTCCTCCGAATTCTGGAGGCATTGCGGGTTAAGTGGCAGAAATGAACGCCGCGCTTTGCCTCGTCACCAGAGCGAAGAAATGGAAATAAAAAATGAAAGTAAATATTTAATCTCTCCGAGTGGGGATCGAACCCCCAACCAGTCGGTGTTGTGCGCCTGCGCCAATTATTTCTAATATACAATTTATTTATATTAACTAATGAAATGAAAGTATGGCCCCAGCGGAGTAATATAAAAATTGCCTATACAATTCGGCTCACGTATTTTATATTTGCGAGTATGCGTGATGCGAAATCATTGTCTTTATTGAGGCCGCTCTTTCACAACCATGGCTTGGTTATAGTTATAATTTATAACCGTAACGTACTGTAATCGTCTTATTATATTAATATTATACATTTGGTTGTGGTTAATAATCTGTAACTATTAACTGTAAAAATTAAATAAGCATTCTGCACAAGAAGTATAGCTTTTACTTAAAACCAAAAAATATTTGCGAACTGAAGTGTTATTTATAAAGTAAGTTACATACATACTATGTAAATTTATTATAGATAAAAATTTAAATCTTTCTTTAGATTGAATTCTTACTTTAATTATTTTAAAGATTAATGAAAATATATTTTTTTAAACTAGCACAATTTATATTTCCAAATAATTTCCAACGTATTCAATTATAAATATAATAACAAAAGAAATCAGAAACATCAATTACAATTATGAGCTACGGAGCCCACCCTACACAAATGGTCCCAAATCGTAGAAATCAATTCAATCATAACTTACTATCCTCAAAATTACATTACGTAGTAGTAACAAGTATTATATAATTAGATTATACTTGACATGAAAAATAAAGTTAATATTTTTTCATAAATTTCTAATTCCATTAGTGGGTTCAAACCTCACTTGGAAACACAGATATAATAATGGATTTCTTTATCATTCCTCTTCTTACATATTCCTTATATTCACATACAGCGCAATGAACAAATCACATTGCTCTTTGCTTTTAACATTTTCAACATTAAATGACATGGGATTCCAACCCACACTATTACCGCAATAAAACAAAAACTGACACTAACACCACAAACTAACCCAAAAATCAAAAAAGCAGCATTCAAGTAAATTAAAAATCCAAAGTAAATAAATAATAAAAACAAAAAAAAAGCCACTAAACAAAATCAATTTGAAACGAGTGCTCGAGCAGTTGAATTATCGAAATCGCATAAACAGACCGTTTTAACAATCGACACGATCCGAGTTTAGCTTTGCATGTATAATTCCCGGGCCGTCGGAGTACCTACCTACCTACCTACTCTAAAGTGTCCTTTTAAACCAGTTCAATTAAGAACTGGAGTCGAGCCGAAGACAAATAAACGCGACTAACATCGACAAGAACTAAGTTATTAAACGCTATTAAGTTATATAAGTATTTATTATATGTTTCAACAAATAGTTATTTTTATTCACATTTTTATACTCGCATTTACGATATTGATAATAAAAAAATGTATATAAATATTTATTATCGTGCGTCATTGAATTATTACTTGCGTTATAAAATGATATTTAGAATAAAAACTTTGATTTTAAATCGATAGAAAGTTAATAATGGAAAAAAACGAATGATAAAAAACATTTTGCTATTATAGTGCTATGAGATCAATACAACGGTAATATAGAAAACATAATATATCTGCGTACCCATATATACGGTGAAGAATCAGGCTTATACTGCGTAGAGTATATTATTTACTCTGGAATACCATTATTATAGGTTTTATAGGTCTCTTTTATAGCCACTCTTAAGGCCCGTTGCTTTTGAGATATTAACTGTTTCCACGATATTACAGACGCAGGTCAAGCTCATAAGAAGCTATATGAATAAAATAGAAATGTACCTACCTACCTATATATATTTATATATATTATTAAAAACATATAAATATAATTGTAATTATAAATAAATTAAAATAAATAACATTTCTTATTATTTATAATAAAAATTAGCCTACTAAATATTTGAAAAACCAATATATTTTTTAAATTTCTATTTTAACATAATTTCCACTTTTACAGGTAATATAACGGTAAGCCCAAAACATTCTTATAGAGCTATCAAGAAATATATCCAAGCATTGTCTACGTGTTATCCATTTATCGTCCATATGATAATGTGAGCGATCATCATTGACAACGCTCGAGAGTATCACACTGAATTATTTATAATCTTGCACCGAGATGTGTGCTGTTTGAAAAATAAATATCTAATAGGTATTTATACATCTTTAATCTTCATCATTCTACTTAGGTAGATCCTGGACACTGTGGTAGGATTGTGGAACACAACGCCGCCTTTTTTCTTAGTCGGGACCGGGTAAATAAAATAGTATATAGGCATTTCTTTTCAGAGACTGTAGTTTAATATATTCTCCAGATGTTATTACAGTCGAAATGATTGATGACCTACTTCTATACATGGAATTAATTCTATTCTGCACCTACTTTTTCCATCGGAGGTCACTATTTCCGTCCGTTCTGGGTGAACACTTCAAAATCAAAAAAAAAAAACAATAATTTAAAATTAAACGACAAAAAAAAACAAAACGAACATTAAAATAAATACAAAATGTCAAAAAGCCTAAAATGTCAAAGTCTAAATATACTAGATGTAATATGAATAAAAAGACAGTGTCGTGACTTGTCATCAGCGTGACAATGCAGTGCGAACAACACGCTGAATCATTTATTAGGAGGCCACAACTCAACGCCAGGGGCGCTACCAATAAATCGCTACATAAAAAATGCCTTCAGGATACTTTGTTTATTTTTAAATTTTGTATAGCATATTGTATCATGTAGTGTTGTGACATAGTAACGTTATTTTTCAATGAAAGAAGAAATTACTTATTTAAACATATAAACTTCGCTATAGTTCCTTTAATAAAGGTTCTGTTTATTTTTTATTCAGTAAAAAAATCTTGCTTTAATAGAAAATTAGATAGGGAGAGCAGAACATTCTTTAAATGCAAACATATATTTGTATAACTTAGTTATTAATTGTTTCATTAATGTTTGCCATTTTATAACGTCTTCTTTAATAAATAACTTAAAATTTATGGTAAAAAATATATTGTTCAAATATCTCAATTGTAAATAACTAAAAAATAACCCTAGAAACCAGTTCTGTAACTACTGATGACTATACATTAACACCCATTATTGTACAGAGCATAAAATTAAAAAACATCAACAATAGGTAATAAATAGGTGATATAGGTCTCGGAACAAAGAACTAGAAATATTTTCTTCGAATCGTCAATTACTTATAAACTGCCATCTTTAATGCGACGGTACTAGGAACACACTAATTAGCATTTATATGGCGTCCATTGGGTCTTAGCGGCTTTTATTTGACGTTTAATTAGATTGAAAAGTTTGGCGACGATGTTTTTGACATTTTCATATATCTACAAACAAATAATTTCCAATTTTAAAAACAGTATTTTGGTTACAAATATTTTATATATTAATGTAAAAATATGTCATAGACTGCCAATTTTTAATTGGATGCACATATTCAATGTGAGTTAAGACTTTTAATCAACCAATCAGTCACTTTCAATACAATCTAAAATTATTTCTAAACTACATATATTTACGGCAGTTATTAATATCTAGCTAAGATAAGTAACAATACCAAAATAACATAATATTATATAAATTTGAATATTATATGAATTTGATGCATCTTATATAATGAATACATTTCATTACATAACAAAGCATAGAAACAAAGTACACGAGTATGAATATCTCAAATGAGCCATTATGCAAATAGGCATCTCGAGACAGGCCCGAAAGTATTCCTTTTTTGTTTCACCTGAAAAATTGAAGATTCCACCGCGGCCGCGTATCAAATAACTTAGCCTTTGTTATGGTAATGTTGCTGAATTATCTTTTCTGTGTGTAATCCGGATATAAAAGTTGTTGAAGTGCTTTCACTGAAATCAACGCATAATCACTACTAGTCTGTTATTTAAATTTTGTGATTTTTTTTATTTAGTGTAGTTTTTTTTTTGCTATAATTACGAAATGTTACTTGTAAATTTGGTAATTAAAAAACACTATATACACTATTTGTTTGAAGTTTCCTTTTTAATCGTGATAAATATTATTTTTTCAAATAAAAATAAGTTCAAATAAGTCAATTGATTGATACGTACTGAAATTACTTATAATAAAATTAATAACCATCTAACGTAAATTATTTATTTAAAAACTATTTTTCATCATAATATATAAGCAAAATTCCCACTTATTCCACAAAATCCAAACACAGTTTCATCATACTGCTTGAATGCCGCTGCAAAATCGAATTTCTACTCGAACGACTTCGGGAATCTTTGAACCCTTTGAGAATGTCCGCGACTTCGCGATAGATCAAACGAAATTACTCCGTTATATAGATCGTAGTTAAGTACTGTGTGCTGTCAGATTAAAAACTTTATCGGATAAGTTTAATAAGCTGTAATAGAAAAAGGTTCTGGCGCTTGATCGAGAGCATTGTTCAACTTTTAAACAAAGTTTTGATTAATTTAAGTAACAATTCATAGTAACTACCATAAAAATGCAAAAATCAAATTAATATAGATCTCATTTAATTCCTTTAAATAAAGAATACAATTAAAGAAAATATAATTTAACTATAGCAGCAATATTTGTATAAGCATAAACGAAGCAAGTGTTTCATAAATCTACCAAATTTCTTTTTGTATGTGAATAAAGGCAATTGGAATAATAAAGATTGACATAGTAATAAAATTGTCAGACACTCGAAAACGTTCTACCGAATCAATAGTTTAAAATGGCAAACAACATAACACTTTTGGCAAAATATCAAGAAATAAATTGGCAGTACACGATACAGATAATGCCCTATATAATAAAATTATAACACAAACTACATTCGGAAAACGGAGAGTTTCAACACCAAATGAGTGTGACTTGCAGAAAAATATGAAAAAGATAAACGATAATAAAAAGAAGATAAGAAATATTATAGAAACGAAATTACGGTACATAATATTTACATTGTTGAACATTTCTCTTCAAAATCTTCAATTGTGATTTAGCGAGTTTTATTAAAATTTAGACGCGACGCTTAATTTTATAAAGAAATAATTTACAATATGATTTATAAGAAATCCTCTTATTTTTCTTTATATATTCGTTGCTGTAGTTATTTCATCGTATCACATTCGTATCACGTAATAAAAAAAGGATAATATATTCAAAAACTTACTGTACTGACATTGATAAAATTTAGAATATAGAGCTGTAGGTAATAAATATTCACAATCAATGAGAATTAAGCAAACGCTAACTTATAAAAAAAAATTACAATATATCAAAATACACAATTCAGAAAATCGTTTTAATAACCAGAAATCTTCAGTTCGCCTTGATAGAAGGGAAACATTAAAGATATTTTAAGACATAATGCACGTCGAGGCCGACGTTTAAACAGATTTATTATGCAGTTTCCATTATTTCACTTTATTCGGGTGAGCTGCGATGATTGCGGGTATCGCTTTGAGCGGCGCTGCGAGCGCGACCGAGCGCCGATTAACGTGTACGTTGCCGTTGCAGATTATTATTTACATAAATCATAATTAAATGATGTAATTAAAAATTACTTTGTACGTATGTATATTGATGTTATTAATGAAATTCAAGTAAAATTTCTTATGTTATAATATACGCTCTTACTTCTTCATAATAATATTATAAGATATAAATATAGTTTTTAGGGAAAATATAATATAGTACTTACATGGAGCGGGACTTGGGGGTTCAGCGCATATTCCGATGGACTTGCTGGGGTCGTCGAGTAGGGTTTGCGCGAGCCGGTAGTCGCCGAGTTTGATTTGAATTTGCTGACTCACTCGATCCCTATTGCCCGTCACCTGAAACAATTTAAATATATTAGCAATATGTTACACAAAAAAAAACAAAATATTTTTATACTATATACAAGAAACATTTAAAAAATATAATTTATGCCAGTAAAGTTCAAATCAAGGCTGAGTAAATTTAGCCGAATGAGATCAAATGCTATATAAATTCGCTCAATGTCATTTACACACAGCAGACGTGAAAATTTCACATTCAAAACAAACATACTGAACATTTATTATTTTTGCTTTTATATTAATAATATACTTAGAACATCACAGCGTATTAGTTAGGATCGACGTCAAAATTACTGAAGTGAATAAGGCTTTCGCCGTAAGTAAATCTTGTTTATCGAGACAAGTGAGACCACCTCGGCGGACCTATTCTCATGAATAAAAAATATACAACCGTAATGACATATTATGTCAAAATAGCATGGATCATGGAACAACACCGGAGGTGACACGTTAACATATTGCACAAGCAATATAATTCTACTCTAAAGTTTAAAAACTGAAGAGTTTGTTTGGTTGAAGGTGCTAATCTCACGAACTACTGATTTGAATTGGAAAAACAGTTTTATAATTATCTGTTATTTGAGCACAGAGGCAAAGCTTCAGGTAAAAGCTAGTTTTTTTTTATCATTATATATATGTCGTGTTGAGACACTCTGTTTACATGAAAACACTTCGTTTCCAGCTTTCTGCCTTATTCTGGAAGCAATGCGTGCTGAGTGGCAGAACTCAACGCTTTGATCGAAAATGTATATTATTTATTAAACACTTATAGTTCCAAAATATCATATTCTAATATTATTCTATAACTTCAAAATAAATTTACATACAAAAGAAAAATAAATTACTAATGGCTACTAAAATAATGAAATATTGCTAGTATTATTAATTTAACACGATCTCTACATAAACAACTTCCGTCGCTGAAGCTATTAAATGTATGGTAGAATATTAATTTTGAAACTTTGTCGTGATCACGGGAAATGTTTTATTTAAAATTCATTAACAATGTTCATTTGGATTTATCACTATCGATCAACAAGGTAACCTGTGACAGACAACATAAATAAAATATATATTTTTAAACATTTTTAAAGTGTTATTTCACACTTATGAAGGAAAAATACTTATTTAGAAAACGTATAAAAATTTAAACGTAGTGGGACTCGAACCCGCGCCTCCTGGAAACCGACCAGGTCGGTTTCCATGTATGATAAGTATGATGTATGTAATAATAAGTATAATATATATATATATATATATATATATATATATATATATATATATATATATATATATATATATATATATATATATATATATATATATATATATATATATATATATATATATATATATATTTATGTAACTGTAATATATGTGATACATTGCTCACGAAGATGTCCTGTGTATATCTTTCGTTTAATTTATATTACGTTGTCAGGGTCATTTATTTAGAAGCTATCTTAAATGTTAGCGCTATTTTAACACCTAGAAAAATAATTGATAGCGTACATATGTACATGTGTATAAAACCTCACATATGAAGTCTCGACGATATTTCAACACTAGGTTTAGTAATTTCAATTATAATTCGTATAATGTAAATAATATTTTATAATTGACAAACAAACAATATTTTTCTTATCAAAGCTGATTATTAGTCTTATATAGTAATGTCAGAATTTTTTTTTGACCTGAACCACCACACGATAGTTTTTTGTCTGTAGTCAATTCTAGACGTATATTTTAAATCTTCCCAAGTGGGAATAGGACTGACTGCAACTACAATCTCATACAGTAGGCGGCGTTAGTCAGCCACGTTCCAAATGCATTGCATCGTTAATGGACATATACTAAAGTTTACTATTATTAGTTGCAGCAATCATCAATGTATCATAATGTGACTCAACATTAAAATTAGTAAGGGTTATGGTGGAACAGAACAATATCGCAATTTTGCACTGAAGAAGATGAATGACTGACTACCTTTAGGTACTACAAATATAGTATTAGTTAACTAATTAGCGTCTCTGAGTGTGGCTGCGAGTCGCGTTACTTAAGTAGAGAAGTATAAACAGTAAAACTGTTACTATTGCATGATTTTAACGATTTTTGATGTATAAACAAATAAATTATGATAATTAAAGTATCGAAAAAAACCTATGAATATTGTATTGTACTAAATAAATAATATTCACATAGTTTTTTTATTATCTAAATTCTAATCTACAATTACAATTGTGAAAAAAGTAATCAACTTTTTGTCTGTCTGTCGATCTATTGTGAGGGTTACCAAACAATGAAGGTTTTCTCGTTAAAGTTTTTAGTTTAGTTTATTTCTAAAATAATCTACCTAACCCGGCCGTATCGTTCGTTGTTAACGACAGCTTCTGTCGTACGATTGCGAATGTTTTTGCTAATCTTCCATATCGTAATAACTACATTGCATTGGATACTTAACCGCTATGTAATAAAATGATAGGCCATTCTTTGCATTATATATACAACTTATAATTAATTTTGATTATTAAAATCATCCTTGTAAAATATCTACAAATAGATACCATAAATGTATTAATTATTAATAGAGGCATAGATATTATTATAATTCAATTGGTTAACAATTAAGTGTTCAAGGAAAGTTATGATAACTTATAACTAGTTAACTATAATTAAACCTATCAATTGCTATTAATCATTTTATATATCTACCTATCAATATAAAGTGGCAGAACTGGTAAATAGACAATCAGAAGTTAAATATATCTAAAAAATATTATAAGATATATTCATAAGTTTTTAGTAACGTAAGAAAAAGAAATACGATAAAATAAAATAAAAAACTCCGTTAAATAATCAGAGCAACCACATAAATCTTCATAGCTTCTATATTGTATATACTCAGAACACTCTGATAAAACAGAATATAAGTACATATACAGTTTATTTAATACAGGAGGCGGCTGCAGTTTCGTCACTGTATCAATCGCAATTAGCAACGAGGGCACAATTCAGTCAAGGCTGGCCGTGTTTACGATTTTCGACACCCGCGTCGTGTCTAGCTAGTCTATATTTACACCGTAGATTCACTTCACGCATATAAGACACGTATTGGTCTAAACATAGCTACGGTTATTCAGTATGTGATTCATCCATCAAGACAATATATTATGCCGTCGTGCTCATTTCTTTGTTCATATATAAATAAATATAACATTCTTTTTGGCGTATTTTTCAATATATTGTATTGAGATTATTTAATTATTTTGGTGGGGAGCGGTGTGTTTAACATAAAACACCCTCTGCCTATCCCGCATGCGTGCCATGCGGGATACAACGTGAAGCTAAAATATTATTTATATATTTGCACATTTTTTAATATTTTTACAGTGACAATCAATTTGGCAATAATACAGCTAAGCCGATTTAAAACGAATATATCGTTTTAAATTGACAAAAGAAAATAACTTCTTTTAACCAAAATTCAAAATGTTGCTCGAGTGGCAGCAATATCTCTTAACGCAATGAATAATATGTACAAAGTAGCATTATTGTCTGGGCGCATCCTCAAAAGAGTCATTTAAAATGTTTATTATTGTATCTGCCAAAATATTTCATGATGAGTTGTTGGCTTTTGTTTCAAACTGGATATTCTTCGAGATTTAAGTTTCAAATTCTTTGTTCCGTTCCCCCTTAGCTGATGAATTGACCTGTTTCATTTTGGCCATAACGATCCAAGGCAAATATACAATGGAGACAGGAACGAAACTCGGAAAAAAATGGGATTGCACTAAAAATATCGATGGATCAACATTTATATTTTCAATTTACTTTATAGCAGTATTGTGGAGCCGCAACTATGAAATCACAAAGGAGAGGAGTCAAAATGTAAATTCCGTAAATGGTGGCGTGTTTCATCAAAGCAAACAAAACACAGACCGCAAATACCGGGCTAAGGCAAACAAACGTGCAATTAATTCAATAAAACTATCCGAACGGCGCGAGGGAGCGAAGCTGGTGCCGCCATAAATATGTCAATGGCGTAAGTAAAATCGTCCGCACCCCGCACTCGCACTCGCACTCGCACTGGCACGCCGCGCCGGGCGTGATGCATCGCGTGCGTAGAGTCAACGGCCGGCGCAGTGGGCCACGAGCACGAAAATAACGAGCCAAATGCACACTTTGCACTAAGTTTCTACGTAACCTAGGTCATTAAAAATAATATATACTAAATATACCTTTTTTATTTTTAGGGTGGGAATGGGGTTAGAAGACAAGAATTATATGATGGATAACCTGCTTATCCTAGCTGTCTTAGCTTTGTTCACTTTAACTTTATGGTAATGATATAGATATTATATAGTACATATAATAATAGATAAATATATACTATATAATCCAGCATATTTGAAGAAATAAGATTTAGGGTAATAAGTTTCATATTTATAAACTGATAAGCATAAACTCTTGTGACTATAAAAAAATAAGAAATGAGATAAAATAAATAAGATGATGAACAATATGACATGCGATGGCAACCCGAAACAGCGTGGTAATAGCTATCAAGAGAGACATGGATTAAGGCGCCTAAGATATGCCCAAACTCCGCGATACATACAAGACGTTACAACGTCTTGAGAACAATTTTATGTCGCTAGGCTTAATATGGCGTTAGCTACATTGGGGCAGATTTGGCAGAAGCGGTGTACTGTTGTCTTGACGATAACAAGTATTAACTCGGCAGCAAGTGGCAGTTTAACTAAGTAACTTGAAGAGCAACAGAATTTGAAGTGACAACTTGTTTGCTATAAAAATAGATTGTTTAAGTGTTCTGACAATTTTAATTACGTATAAAAAGAAAGGAACAAAGCAAACCAAATGTTAACAGATCAACAAAAGTTACAAACCAATTCAAATAAAAGCTCAACAATTCCAGATAAAAAAAGTCGTGTGAGCATATAACCGGAGGATAATAGGGATAAATTGACATGCCCATTAAATTGCGAAATACTCGAGCTCCTAAATAAAAGCTATACGCTAGACAATATGATTATCAAAGAATATTTTTCTGCGCAAGGACGAGGGTGTGTAGAGTAGTGGAGTGGGGGGTGGCGAGGGTGGCGGTTTGTAATGAGGCCGTCTAGACGCTGTACGGTATTACAATGCTATATTGTATTTGTGTTTGTATCCTAACCCTGTATCCACCTCGTGGTATGCAAATGATTAATGAACTGCAAAATTAACGCAACCGTGTCCGAGATTCGTGACAGCCAATTTGCATCACAAATATAAAACGCTATTTGGCAATTTAAAATGTCTTCAACTAATTACTATACACATTTATTATTTAAATATTATAACGTTAAAATTGACTATTATTGATGGTATTGTTTTCATTTAAATATTGAAACATGCATAAAAACGTGTACAATAACGTCAACAAATAAACTCATACATTCTTCGGACTGAATTTAAATTTTACAATATAATTATCAAACATGACGCATTAAGAGATTAAATAAGCTCATAACGTTCTTATGCATATTCCTAATAGACTGTAAGTAATTTATTTAAATGAGAATAAAAATAAATAAATATAAAGTGTATAAGAGTATGCGGAAACCTCGGAATTTATCTGAGCGGCCTTGTCAAGGTGATATTCGAAACAGGTATTACTTGAAACGAGAAACTGAAAGGTAAAAAATGAAGAACTCGTTGATAATGACACTAAATACTTATTATATAGCTAAAAAGAATAAATAACCAGCAGTTCTATATAAAGGGATCTCGTAGTAAACTAAAAGGTTTTATAGACGTCTAATTGAATCTGATAAAAAAAGTCAGACCGTTCTAGACTTTTGCCATTTCTGAAATGAATTTCATAAAATAAATAAACATATTATGTTTATTTATGAAATATTTAATAATTTAATTTCCTAGCTCTGATAACGACTCCAAGAGGGGAGTTGAGATCCGCTCAAAATTCGTCGGCCTTCAGAATTTTTCGGAAAGTCCAGAACGGAAGTATTTTAATGGGAACAGAGTGTCTTAAAAGTAGTTTCCCAGATTTCCTCTGCTTATTCTGCTATGAGCGGGATATAGAGCGAAACTAAAGCAAAACATGCAGTACTTAATAAATAATATTTGACTTCAAAACTTGCCAAAACTACGAACTCCATATATGTATGTAAAATGTATACACAAACAAATTGCATACGTTTATTACAAAGAACTAAAACCAATTAAACGACGCTCCTGAACTGGAGTTGACGTCGATAAGCGTCACTGTCCACTCCGAGCTATTCGACGTCCATCCTCTTTTAAATAACAAATAAACTACTATCAACATATCTGCTCTATCAATTTTTATCTGAGAATACTAATTACAATTTACAGTTAGAGTTTTAAGTTTATCAAAAAATGATTTTTTTAAGAATTGAAAATAAATAACGTTGGAAGTCGTAAAAAGTCGTATGAATCGATATATCATATGAAAGAATTAAATGTTTTTTTTACCTTAAAGAATTCTCTGGACACGTTTACTTAAAAGACTTGACATTTTAAAATACACGATAAATAACACAAGATTAATCTAATATAGTAGATTCTATTGAATTAAAATCTATTACGCAACACAGACGTCAGTATATAATTTGTCATATGGTACACAGTCAACAACTCTAATGATTTTATAATTACCTCCTCACTTGCGAAAGAAAATAACTATACAAGTATGCAAGTTAATTCTAAAATAATCGCTATACCTACACGAGTAGGTATCTTAAACAAACATTAATAATGCATCGCTTACAACATTTATCCTGAATATGTATACAAAAGGATAATGAAGAAACTAAAAAATATATATCTAAGTTGAGGTATATACAATATTTAGTGCGCTATATTGTGGAGGATGTGGGACTGGAAACGAGGTGATTGTAGGTTCTATTCCTACTTAGGAGAAAGAATCATTTCCGTTTCCCTGATCAGTAAAGACAAAAAGCGGCGTTTAGTTTCGCCATATACAAAATAATGAATGATTCGTTTTATGAACGCATTTCGCATACATACGGATGCTCATTAGGCAGTTAGGCAAGAAGACGCTAAGACTCTGTAAACACTATGTGGCGCAACTCGCGGCGGAACCGGTTGCAGGTTGTAAATACACAATTTAAATGCAACCAGAACATCTATTTGATTAAATAATTCCTCAGACAGACTGTTGAGTTGTATTAGGAATTTGACACTTGAACTTTATGTTAATAAAAAAAATAGACAACGTAGTATTATAAAGGATAATTGAAACAGCTACTTTATATATAAAATAAATGAATATTTTGATTAAGATTTTCTTTCAAATTTAATATGTTTTTGGAATAATGTAAG
>JAATLQ010029397.1:89838-112349 GCA_013421005.1 Heliconius erato x Heliconius himera | reverse complement strand
TATGAAAATGGTATGATTTAATAGATTTAGGTACATCATTCCCTCCTTGAAAACTATATAAATTTTGGCAATCTGAGAGCTGAGTTATTAGAGATTTGATAAAAGTGAGGTTAAGTTCGCAGACCAATTTCTTGAATATCAACTTCTATAAAATATGTGATCACTGAGTTGTTTAAGCATTAATGTTTATTATTTATAAATAAAACACATTTTAATGAATATTTTATTCTTCTTAATAAAACTCATAACATGAGCACAGCAGCCTACCATTCGTCTTCCTACAATACAATTGCAGTATTTCATAGCAATAGCTTCCCTTCCTCTACGAAAGCTGTCAACTAAACTGTAACAGAAACATATTTTCCTGCTTATATGTCGGGATTATATCACACCTCTAAGTAACCAGGTTGTGGTGGTTTTCATCGTCTAAAGGTCGTCGGACTAGGGTTATTGCAGTGTCCATTGGCTATCACACAATTCACACAGCGATTCATATCCATAGCGTGGCGGTCGTAAGATCCAAAAGATTTCAGAGTCCAGTGAGGAGGCGAGGGTCGTACAAAGTAGGCAGAGTCAAAATCCGAGAAAAACAAAACAGTAGTCGTTGAAAATATCAAAACATTCAAAACGTCGATGCGTTATGACACGAACGTAATGACAGAAGCAAATGTTTTTTTTTTATGTTTTTTATTTAATGGCCTGATTTTGCGATGACAAACAGAAGCAAAAATGCAAAAAATCATTAGACAAGGTGTGATTGTCAATCAGCTGTCACATCTATGATTTAAAATATGATTGATTTTAATCGATTAAGGATCTAAATCTTATTTTTTTCATTTTTCTCCACTTCCAGATTGTCAATTAATTTATTATTTGCTATTCTAAAAATAAAAAAAAAATGTAATTTTTTAGATCACATCTCAATTCTTTACGTGACGGCCCAAAAGTTTCATTCTCCTTTAATGGCTTATATTATTATGTTCCATAGACTTGTGTAAACCTTCACGCCACATAAACTATTTTTAGTTGAACACTAAACAGAAGAAAAGCATTCACCTTTCAACTAGCGTTCAACAAAAGACACTCGGGAGAGATATAAAGTTTAAAAAGTAAAGCAACAGGCGGGCGGCGGCGGCGGCGGCGGAGCGGGCAGCGCTATCGGATTCACTTTGAGGAGACATTGAGGTTTAATTACAGCCGTGTGTGTTTATGCGCGCTCGGAGCGCTTCGGTGCATCGCGAACTGGGTCGCGCCCGTGCGCGCCGCTTTTCTATATTATTATATCTCTTCATTCATCGTTATTTATATTCAAACCACTGTAGATATTGTTAGAGGCTATTAGTTTTAACCACTTTTTAAATTTAAACAGACAAAAGCGGATAAAGGAAATCCTGTACACGGCTTGTTAAACGTCCCAGTGACGTTCAAGACAGACTTCACACAACGTAAACAACGGAGCCGCGCGAAACACTCTCGTTATCATCGGAGTAAATATTAGACAAGTAAATCATTTGGCAACAATTTCCTCGCGATCCGACGGAACGTGAGCGTAATTACCGACGTCGAAGCGTAAACAACCGCGGCCTTGAACTCGCTCGGAGTTTGCTCGACCGACATCATTTGGGGTTTAGCGTTCGCACTCGCAGCGCCTTGTACCGCTGAGTGGACCACGGAGGTGTACGACTATACGCTGCCTTATCGGGGATCTCATTAAACTAAACGAGCAGGAGCTATCAGAGCAGCATCTCCGCCGCGACTTGGAGCGAGCACGACGCGGGGACGAACATAAAATCACATGCTTCATTCTCACTGCGGACGGTCACGCGATCCGCGGCGACAGTTGGGGCGACGCGCGACGCGGGTACGTAGGCTTCTAAGAACTTGCCTGACATAGCGAAAGAGTATTGTGAATTATGTGTACCAACATCGCATGTTCGACGATTATTAAATGCAATGTTTATAAACGTTACAAATGTATGTAACAGTCACTTTGTGGACAGAAAGTCACTTTCAGTGTCGTTGTGTGTTATCTATACGAATTTCACGTTGGCGGCCGCAGATTATGTTCAGCTAATTGTGTCACGATCAAATAAAAGATAAATGTCAACAAGAAGCCTTGATTAGAAAATGAAAAGTTAAATGGAATTGTAGAATTTAAATACAGGCGGAGATTGGAACATTTGAAACTTCTTGACCAAATAAATGTGGGTAATATGCTGAATTACACATGGGGGATCTTGACGCTTTGTATAATTTCACAATTTACTTTGCTACTTTCGTGTTAATTTCTTTTAGAAAAATAAAGTGCTCGAACAAAATATCTTGACCTACATGAAAAAATATAACTATTTAAAGCGAAATACATAAATATGTTACCACAAAGAACTAATTAAAAATGATATTACGTTTGCTTTGTAAGCAAGTAGACTCTAACATTTTGCTGCAATGTCAGCCTATTTTGTACGAGTAGAATTTGCGGATGTTGTTGCCAAATCGAGAATCCGGTTTCGCGAAATCCGGCGCTAGCTAGACAATCTCTTCGAATTAATAAGCTTTTATTTTTCTAAAAAAATGAGTATAAGCTATAAAGTCGAATGATTTTATGTTTTCGTTATTTTTGTATAAAATTCATGATCTTTACCATTTTTAGTCATCATATCACTTACTCGACAACCATTACGTTCATATTAGACATTAGTCACGTTAATTTTGTCAGCAATAGGAAGCAACAGTATTTACAACTGATTACCCCCGTCTTCTGATTGATTGATTTAGACCACTCACCCTAAACGGCGCCGGGAACAGGGACGAGGCGTCGGGCTCGGCGGCGTGCGCGTTGGACATCTGGTGCGCGCGCGCCTGCCGCTCGCGCTCCCGGTCGCGCTCGCGGTCGCGCGTGTCGCGCGGCTCGGCGCGGGGCTCGCGGGCGTCGCGCGGCTCGCGGCCCGCCCACGCGCCACCCGCGCCGCCGCCCCCGCCCCGGTCCCACTTGTCGTACCTGGAACAAATATTTACATATATTACTTTTTGGATAAGAATATCTACCTAATTCACTTTATTTATCCTATAAAGCCATATAAGGATTTTTTTAATCTATGTAGTACATGTATTTTACAATTTACTTTAAAATATTCATTTTTTTACGTAAATCCAACACGCAAATTGCAAACTTTAAATAGTGGTAGAGTAGACAAATGCATATCCGTGCTTAATCAAAATAAATTGGGAGTATTCATAATTTTTACATATAAACCTTTCCCCTGAGTGAACATCAAACTCAGAATCATCTCTTGTAAAGTCAGTCAAACATTCAGAATAAATGGTTAGTATAAACAATTACCATCTGCGATTTATATACGGCTACCTGTCAAGTCACATGTAGCCTAGTTGGCTCAGCTATACTGACGAGTGTTATATGCATATGTCCCCACACCTGTGACCGACACCATCGCGTTACTTTAGTGTTCGCAGTTAATTAAGGTATTCACAATTAGGAAAGCAGTGCAAGAAAAAATATGTAAGATATTATTCCAATTTATTAATATTATAATGTTAATAGAACTTTATATTTGGATATAGAAAGTTTATTATTAGTTCAATGTTGCTTCCCACTTTACGAAAATTCCTTAAATAGACCGAAGAAAATTAAGCTCAGTGTGTTAATGAGAGGATTGTTTGACTTTGTATCACGAACCGATTCGACTTCCTTTTACTGGGTGGTCTTAGAAACTATCATAACCTATCCTAACTGACCGTTGCTCGTTGACCGTATACGATGTGCGCTAGAGTCACGTACCGCCAACGGCACAGTCGAAAATGTAGGTCCGAATAAAATTATCCAAAAATATCTCTAGCACGTGTACGACAAGAGGATTAATAATACTATTTGACGATATTTAAATAAATTGAATTTAAAAATTTCTACCAAAAACATATACTTAATTAAATAATTTGTTTACAACCACAGCAAACATATCAAAATAATGTAGCAAACACAATGTACAATAAATATATAATAATTCAAACGGTCATTATAACACGAATTCGGAGCACCTAACACCAACATAGTTCAATCTTGCCCTGACATCTCTATAGGTTAATGGATTAGCCGGATTCCGCAATAATACCTACGCCATAGAGCGGACCGTGCACTGCATAGGTACTTGCATTGCCATATCAATCGTATTACACTATTATCCTATTTCATACGGTGTGGAGATATTCTGTAGAGCCAAATTGATATTGGGGATATTAGAACCAATCTCTTGTGGATCGGTAAACTTTATCCCGGGAATTTGTAGTTTTAAAATGAATTTTCTACGTTACTACTTTTAAGAATTATATATACCTATATAAAATTCGTAAAAGATTCCGCGAGCGAAACAGTAGTTATTATCTCGCTAGTTAATTCTACATTTTATGCATTTTGAGAGCAAGAATCTAGTGATATATTATTCTATTCTATTTTTAATCAAAAAAACCAAAAGTTATCAAAAATTAATCATTTAGAGTATTTAAATATTTTGAACAAATTCAGCAAATATATATTAAAACAATATATGTAGAGTTCAGTGATTTATATAGCATAATACATAATAACGTCGACCGCGTATAATAACCACAGATTCGGGTAGATCGCGGTTATCGGACGACACAAGTATGCGAGCGGGCACCACCGGCACTATGTAGCTATGGTTAGATCGATTATCATATTGCCAAATATTTCAAATTAAATTTTGTTATAATTATCGTTATTTTTCTAAATATTCTTGAAGCTCACATCTTCAGCTTTAAGTCGTAATGAATTATATTTCCGTATACTTATTAGGTAACTTTCAAATAATGAAAAAAAACATTAAGCTAATATTATATTCAACAAACGGTAACCGTCAAATTATGATGAACAAATAAAATATACAAATTTAAAAATAAAATATGCACAAAAAGTATCAATTGGAATCACGAGACAAACGGTCTTCAGTGGGACCCGTGACTTCTGGCCTACAGAGACTAACCAGGACTAAAAAGAGTCAAAATATGGATGGATAATAGATAATGGATTGGATAATATTAAAGATATCTGTTGAAAACAATCTGTTTCTATTACAAATAAAACAATATATCACCTAAACATAACTAAACATAAATACAAGACAACGTATTAGTGAAATAGCAGAGTTGTAATGCTTTTAAACGTATACAGGATATGCAAATCAAACGTATCGATTATCGCCTTATTTACGCCCCATACAGAGATGGCACCGTTTAGTTACGCTATCTCGTGCTATTTGAGTAATGAGTACAGCATTCATCCTTTCATAGGTAATACTAGCTTTTAATTATGGGTTTACATGGTAATTTATAATTTAAAAGTTAATGATGATAGCTTCACACCGTATTCCGTATAAGTGTAGGATGGTAGGCAGAGAGAAGAAAAGAGAAATAGTAAGACACTCCGCACCCCACGCAATATTTGGAAAATTGGGTGCAATTTTCTAAATATTATGTAGGTATTTGGCGACGTAACCCAACGCAGCGCTTTGTCTTGTTAGCAGAGTGAGGATGTGAAAATAACCATCATAATAAATACTAAGTACAAACGAAACAAAAACATATTGCTACATAGATATTTTTTCTAGTGTTGGATATTTTTTCGAATACAAAATCTGTTTTATAAGTCAAATTAAGCAATACATACGGATAAAAGAATTACTCACATGAGGACACACTGATTTATTTAAATAGATTTAGACTAGCCAATAAATAAAAAAATATATTGGCTAGTACAAATATTACATATAAATGTTAACACGAACAATTATTTATACATTGACATAAAACAGAAGAATCAAATACATACAAATACATTCTGAAAATGCAATATTGAAATATTGGGTAAATTTTTCGATACATTCATGCTGCCCAAATACTATAACGACCAAAATCGTATTTTCTATTCAGGTAAAGGAATATAAGATATATTTGTCTAGTAATTTTGGGTGACAGTGAAAAGAAACACAGTTGTTTCTGTAAGTGAAAAGATATTTAATGTTTATTAAATAAAGCAAAAAAAATCAAAATCGGTTTAACCGTTTGGGAACTACAATGCCACAGACAAACATACAGATACACACATGGCAAAGACACGTCAAATTTAAAACCACCCTCCGCTTTCATCTGGGGTTAAAGATAATATAATAAAAACCCTAGTAGTATACATATATTCTATATTCGTCGACAAAATCAAACTGTGTTTTAGGTAAGCAGATTAAACTGGATGCGCGGTGTACCTGTGTTTAATTAACTTTGCCGTCGTTGTTTCGAATGCTTGTTTGTGTGACGCATTTGGAACTATTTGTTAAGTGTAATCTACGTTATTAGGTTTCCCTTAATATTTTGTGAATTTCTACGCGTCTCAAGGGCGTGATTTTCGTAGGTACTTCGTCCAATGGAAAACGACATTACACAGCAAATACTGCCCAAATTCGAAACACTGCGCGTCAAGTGCTAGAACTCAACACCACACCATTTTTTACTTGATTAGAAAAATAAAAAAAAATGAACTCCTCCGAGTGGGAATGAAACCCACACCTATTGCGTTAACAGTCAGACACGATGACCTCAAATATTTTCATATACAAAATAGTTAAGAAATCGCAATCATCTAATAATATTCCACTAACACATTAAACGGCCATTTAAAAGCGGTTGAAATAATAAAAGTTTAAGATAGTATTAGTAAAAACCGATAACTCTATTGAATAGCAGTAATAAAGATGAGTTGTATTTGCTGGAAGCGCGCCAGGAGGAAGGGTTAGGACGCGCTACATAAAATTACTTGCAATGTTAGTTACTATACGACGAGCACACCACTACCAATATAATTCATCATAAATTGTTCCGTAAACATGAACCAAATAGGAGCAAATGTGTTACAATATGTGCAAATATGAACTTTAAACAAGTTTATTAAATGATATATGATTTTTGAGTTCAGAAATTATTCTTAATATTTAATATTTTCAACACAGTTATTTAAAAAAATATTAGTTACTTGTTCCTAATGAACACACAGTTATTTTATCATGGAGCTAGTCTGATATCATGATCATCATATCATGATAAATTAAAATGTGAAAGTAAAGATGATAATTCTTTGTTTATTACTTCCACAATAACTAGATAACTAATACTTGCTCTATCTACGACAATTGGCCGATGCGTGAAAAATGGATTGCCTCAACTTAGGGTCCCACTAGTTACCCTGGTATGTATAGTATACGGGAAAAAATTTAAAAATAGAAAAAAACGTCTGAAACTATTATTTAAATATGCAAATCATAATACATTTAATAAATAAATAGCACACTCACTCTTACAGTTAGTCAGCACATAAAACATCATTATATACGAGGTACAGTGCATCTAGATAGTGGGTACTAGGTGGGTACTAGCGGTGAGTACGCCAGGTGTAATTTCTAAGAATGCCCGTCGCGCACAAATTATAACATTCGTTCTCGCGTAAGTCTTGCGCTATCAAGTTATTTGCGATTTGCAAGGAAATATAATTAGTGAGACGCAAGACGGCAAGCGTGCAGTGTTATATACATATGATTTTTAAACTGATTTTCTTTGTAAAAACATTTTTTTACTAAGATAGAAAGTATAAAATGATATTATTACGATTTATTTTA
Source organism: Heliconius erato x Heliconius himera (assembly GCA_013421005.1). Classification (NCBI taxonomy): domain Eukaryota; kingdom Metazoa; phylum Arthropoda; class Insecta; order Lepidoptera; family Nymphalidae; genus Heliconius; species Heliconius erato x Heliconius himera. The sequence continues at coordinate 104,655 of JAATLQ010029397.1, read as the reverse complement.
TTTATATATATATATATATTTTTATAGGAACTGTCGAAACCTGTGCTAAGTAAGACACTCCATTCCTAAAAAAACATTACCGTACCCTACGTTCCGCCGAATTCTGGAGTCTGACTCATATTTATTTTTGTAAAAGTATATATATTTAGTTAAAGAGAATTGTTGAAACTAATAAAAATAAAACTTAAGAACCGTAACATTATTATAAAAATGCCTTGCACTCGTAAACCACCATTCTAACAAAATTAACTTAGAAGAAATACATTTTATATTTTCATAGTTTTTACTATGTAAAAATAGGACGTTCCGCTAAGTGAAAGTAATGTGGATTCAATCAAGTTCCTTGTCTGTTTTATACGAGTTTTCGTGTATCGCGTAACAAACTTTTACTTTTTATATTGAAACGAGACCTATTGTTATATTGCAGTTATTAAAGGTCAAACACAAGTCATATACGTTAATAGAAAACGAATAATAGAAAGGCATCGGCAGAATTACAATCTACATAATTCATTTAACAACCATAACTATATAGGTATACTCGTATACAAGATGCAAAATTAGAAACGGATGTTAGAACGAAGAAAAACCCAAATTATCGGCATATTTACGATGTGTTCAACTTCATTTTTAGATTACAGATTAGAATCTTATTGAGGAAATATTTATAAACATTAAATTAATATGTTAAGATCATCGTGGCGCAATAAGGCAGAGTCTGACTTTAAACTCACAACGGTTCGAATCCCACTCGGGGGGAATGAATTACATTCCTTTCCTCGTTCTAACACGACACACCGCGGCGTTAAGATCCGCCACTCAAGTTCTGCCTTGCTATATGTGCGGGATAAAGAGTGAAGTAAAAAAAACTCCATAAATTAGTTAACTTAGGTACTCTAAAAATACGAAAGGCGTACAGCGCTGTAATATTTTATAGTACAGTGCTGTACGTCTCCCGTATGTATTGAGGACAACGCTTTGAAGTGTTGTAACCACAATGACGGAATATGGTCAGTCGATTTATTATGATGAATAGGTATGTTAGTACGTAAATAACCATAGATGAACATATTTGTCATAATTCTAGTGAAAGTAAAAGTCATTCATAAATTGGAATTCACAATTTATTATTTAGAGTTTCGAGTATTATTTTAGACATATTAAACCCGTGATCGTGGAGTATCTAACCTAAACCAAGTAAACTAATTAGTTCAGTCGGCTAAACCGGTCCAGAATCGTGTCACAGAGAGCACTACACTATCAATTGTAAGTTTATAACAAAGGCGTACAATGGTACAGTCGAGATCCCTTGATAAGATCGTACATTTTAATATCTCTAAAGCAACATTACTATCCAACTAACTTTAACCGTCTCCTTAATGGCTACAAGTAGAAAATTCCAAGAGTTTATTTAAACTTAGTCTTAGGGCAACTGTTTGTACGGTGAACAGCTTTGGACAAACAAATACACTTCTCAATGTTTAGCACTGAGGTTTATTGAATAAAAATAGTTTACTTAAAGATTTTTTATCAGCTTCACGCTGTATCCTGCACACAGCAGGGTAGGAACAGGGAACCTAGTGTTAAGCCACTCCGTTCCCCTCTTTCTGACGAATTCTGGAGGCATTGCGTGTTGAGTGGCAAAACTCAACGCCGCGCTTAACCTCGACACCAGAGCGAAGAAATGGAAATTTAAATTTAAGTAAATATTTCATCTCTCGAGTGGGGATCGAACCCACAACTAGTCGGTTTTATAGTTACATTTCGTGCCGCTGCGCCACGACTGGGGTTTTTTTAAGTATGGAAATATTTAATAGATAATAAAGTGGCATTGATATTATTTATCTTTTGAAATCTTTATCAAAAGTTTTTAATACAATCTTATTTACTTTTACGAGCAACAGTGCTCAACCGAACTACAATCATTATAAAACCTCGAGAACACTGTCAAGCAGACCAAAGAGATATACATCAACGGGCGTAATGTCGTATTGAGCGTACGTAATGCGGGACTTAGCCACATTCTGCGTTGTCAGCGTTGCCTTATACAGTCGCAAACTAAGGTTTTAAGATTCAAGAACGAACAAGTACGTACGAGCACTAGCTGTGACGCACTGAACGGGTTTCTGCATTCGCTCCACCGAGATAACAACATCGCTGGTTCAGTTAACGCATAAACGAATTGTTTATATCGAAATCATCAATGTAAGTGGTGTACTGTATGAGCGATCAATCGGTATTGTCAGCTATGTCCTATCGGCCGCCATTATAGGACTAACTATCGAGTGATTGATAACCGCCCGCTTTGTGAAATTTATCGTGTTTGTATATAGCTTTATCGCAATCAATTTTAACAGAACGCGTTATATTTAAAATATCACGCGCCCGCTGCGGTGGAACGGCCATTAATTATAGCGTAGACAAAAGAATGAACATATTAATATTAATTGGAATCATCATATTATTTTTTTATTCGATTGTGACCTGTAACTGTAAATGTAATCCTGTATAAATATAATTTAAAAAGTATTGTTATAGAAATATAAGTAAAAAACGTTGGAGTTGCTTGTGCATCGCAGTGCTAGGTACATATGTGCGAATTTTATAATAAATGTACATTAAAATATATAAATAAATATTTGTTTTAAAATGTCTGTAAATGTTTAATTAAAAAAAAACAAAAAGATGTTACGTAATGAAATGAATTAAAGCGATGTCAAGGCGAGCTCGTCACGCTATGTCCCTGTTTCCGCGTTATCTGGCCATGAATTTTGGCTGCTATTCAATCAAAGATAAACAAAATTAAATACTTTTAACAAGATTAAACAAAATTAAATGAATTATCACAAAACTTTCGTGCTCTTATTCTTGGTTCATGATGGTTACAACTTCTCTACTTATTTCCAAAATATTGTTTTTCTGTTATTTTAATATTACTATCAAACGCTTTATTTTCATTGTTCTTAATGCATGTAATCATCTACTTCTTAATGTATGTAACTTCCACATTATTGAGAAGTGAGTCAAAGAGAAATTAGCGGATTACTCCGATTTTCCTTTATTTTTACAACATTATTTATTCGGTAGCAAAATCAAAATATGATTTTTATCAACTAAGAGATAGTAAAAAAATATTAATTCTTTATCTAGATCACCTGTAATAAGATTTAAATCTACATCCACTGCGTTCAATTTAGCACTTTCCCACTGCACCCCAGTGGCGATTAAAAATTATATAATTTATTTATTGAAATCTTAGAAAACAGTATATTTATTTCAGTTAAGGATATAACGTTGTTTAGTGCGGGACCCTTAACAATCGAGAAGGAACAATAAAAAACGACGATTCTTAATCGTTATCTTTTTACTTGACACTAACTACCTGATTACTCATGAACGTATACCGAGAAGACATTTAAAGAAAAAAAACCTTCATAAAAACTCGGGACTAATAAAAATATTAAGCTCCTCGGATAGTGGTTTCATTTCATGTTGAATGAATATATTTAGCTAGACCTTTTTTTTTAAATTCAAAGAATGGATAAATTATTATTACACTCTACTATAAATTTGAATTATGTTATTCACCATATTATATCAAATACATTAAACATTATTTTGTTCAAATAAAAAATTTACAAACCTCTATGAAAATTAAATAATATAACACTGTAATGTAACTACTACCTATACTAAAATTATCCACGAAGACTTTTTTACTTGTAAAATTTAATATTATTAGTTATCGTCACTTACTAAACATATTCCGTAAAAATTATATATACCAAATAAATTTAAATATTATAGTCAATGCTCCAATTAGTATTTTTTTTTATATTTAAGCGTATTGTAATATAATTCAAATATCACAATATTAATAAAAATAAATTTATCTCTCTTACCATTTACAAAATATAATCAACTACCTGTAAGTCATATACTAGTATATGAAGTGAACAGGAAAACACAACACAACATTAGTCTCTAGTAGATAAATAATAAAATATCACCACCCTTTGTACTGTTCGCGTCGCATATAAAGACATTGTGTGGAACACTGATAGATATAAACCAGTGAGGAGTGCGGGAGAGAACAGTTGTGTCCCCATTTTAAAGTTTTAATACCCACGCGCGTTAATGAAAAACTACGAAATAAAAATGGGTTTCCACATTATGTGTGCCATGCTTGCTTTTTTTTGTATCTTGATTAAGTTATTGTGTATATTATTATAAAGAGTATTTAATTTTTAAGTTTGATGTAGGGCTTTATTTCTAATTTACTATATTATTTGTCTGACAAGGATGGAATGCTTGCACTGAAATTATAAAAGCTCTTCCGGTCAGCTTGAGTAAAACATTTTTGACTAAACTTACTTATAAATGTAATAACGTCGTCAATGAATAAACGACTTTTAATAAAAAAATAAACAATAATTTACCATTAACTCATTACAAACAAATTAACAACATAAAAAACAATCAAAAGTTTTCACCCTGCAACATCAGACAGATAAGCAATCTCCAGTAAGACTAACAACGTTACATACTAAAAAGGTAAATAACAACATATTATATTCTTTATCAGTCCCCTCGCGTACTAAAGTCACCCTCTTCAGGTCATCGACCGTAATTCAAGAGCCTAGAGGGCATCCCATAGTACGCTCCCTTTGAAATAAATAAAAACACCAATACGCCACTATAACTGTCTCACATATGAAAGTGGTTAAGTGACAACGAATATATTAATTTGGATATATTCATTGTATTATATATATGTACACATATACATATAAAAATAAGAAACGTGTAATTGTAAATATGTTATCACAGAACGCATTACTACGACCATTTAAAACCACTAAAAAAGGTAATATATAAAGAGTAATATTGTATTATCGAATCTTACAAGCTACGAATAAAAAAAATACTTAAATTATATATCAATGTAATTGTAATTATAATAAATTCGTGCAAACAAATGATTACAGTCAAATCTAAACGAACCAAGTAATGGAACGGACCGTGTTTAGCAAAATAAAAATTTAAAGAATACATAGTACTTTTTATCTATCGATAAAGCATAATTCGCGAACACGACGAGCCACTGGCAGCTGAACGGCCGTTGACTCCTATTTTTCCGAGGACATCAATTTTATCGTTCCGATAATGAGCCCAATGTCACTAGATAACACAATATAAGCACGTGCAAGCTAATTTCGCGAATTACAAATACTTTACTTATTGCATAAACCAATTGAAAATATCTAATATGTTGAAATGGCAACGAAATAAACTTTTTTGTTGATCGTTTGTATTTATTGTTAAAGAATTCCGTGGCATACATTGGAGCGGTGATCACATCACAAATAAATTTGTATGGGACCACCTCGGGCGCATACAAATAAAACAAAAAACTTTGTATCGTTGCCTCTCTAAATCGAATAATCCTTAAACAATATGGAGCTCATTTCAATAAGTTTTTTCTCATACAAATATACAACAAAAGTTGAGAGTACAGCATAGTTACAGATTTAGAACGAGAATGGAATAAAAATCCAGTAACATAAGGAGTGACAATGTCGGTGCGAGGGTATACCGCAGGTCAACGTCCGTGACGAGCCTCCAGTAGCTTTAAACAAATAACTGTCATTCAAAGGAGCAAATACATTTAAATAACTTAATTGGAATTTAATAAAATCTCTTTAGATTTAGTGGGTTTGTTTACAAGTCAAATTATAATCTATATTTATAATAAAATCATAACAAATCGATGTCAGAATTTAATAACGTAGTGAAATCAAAAATAATTATTTTTATAATTTTGTCTGTGTGTAATCTCAGAGACAGCTAAATCCATTTAATTGCAGTTTTCACTATTGTGTTTTGACGAGTTTCTTTCTTTTATTTTTATCATTTTAGAATATTGTTCGATAAAATTGTTATAAATAACAATTTTCTTGAATTGGCCGAAAATTTAACTTTTTATAGATAATATTTTTAAATTATTAATACAAAACTAAAGTAATGCAGATTAGTAAAAATCGAGATCGGCACATAATCGTGACGTGTAACGGTATGAACTATGAAGCGCAATTAAAGCGGCAGACGTAAATGTGACCGCGCTAGGAATAACAAGTAACAAAGATAATGCATCGCGTCTCGAAATGGAAAAAAGGGCAGAAACGGGCTAGAGAACGGTTAGATGTATTAAACAACACCGCATAACTCCATAGTTCGTGTTTGAACCTTGCTCGTTTGATTGGCGCACCGTCTACTCATCTGTAACACTCATTTATCAACCAACAACAGTTCGAGGATCCGCTGTAATTATGTTTTTCAATTAACTAAGTGACCGATAATTTGATGTCGAGGCGCTATTTTGAATGCTTTATTTTCTGAAAATGTGCCAAAAATGAGACATCTATGAAACATTGTCTTGTTCACGATTGAGTTTGTCGCAGCTTTTACATAATGACAGAATGCGGAGAGAATTTCTTTATAAGTCACTCCATCAATCCAGTCATTGAAACAGAAAAGTATTAGTGGCCAAACGGAGCGCGCGTCCTTTGTCTATTTTACTGAATTAATATTGTCTCACTATCGTTTATTAAAGAAATGGTTATTTTAACATTTAACAATGACTACCACTCAAAGTAAATACATAACAATTAACGTTCTTTCATTCCCATCTATAAAACATTTTAATAAATAGTATTCATTAAACAAATATTTCCTAAGCCTAGAACGCGGAGTAATTACGGAATTTACTCTGTAAAGTAATATCTTTTTGAATTATGATCCCAGTAAACAATCCTAACGCCGCTGTTGGCGAGTTTTTTTTACTTCGCACGGAGACAGCTGTATGTAGTTCTTGAGACGGGAAGTGTGCCTAAGCTCTATGTCTCAGAGAACACAGGTGATTATCGCAAGTTCGATGTCCGCCTGGGTCGCCCGGATGCATTAATTCCACTCGTTTTATAATCAGTTTAGCGACGTAATTGGTTAAATTGCACGTTTTGTTTGGTCATTGCCGTGTATGGGCGGACGCAATATCTTTCAATAGCATCTAATTTACATTAAATTTTAATGTATGCATGTCGATATTAAGGGTATTAATTAAAATGCTGTTATCAGATTTCGGGTATACAATTTTTGTTAGCAAATTGATTAAGGGTTTAGATTTTATGAATAAAAGTTTTAAGATATTATATAAATTATTTGTTTTAACATTGTACCATATAAAGATAAATATTAATAAATATAAATAAATGATAAAACTGTTTTGGACCAAACTATTACTAATTTGGACACGTCATTTATAAACTGTTTAATTCAGATAATATTTCGAATAATCTTTTTATTGATTAACTAAATGTGTAATATATAATAATTTACTGAAAATCGGATAGTTACAGATGTAGATACTTACGTCGTAGCAGTAATAAAGTAAACATTCGAATTCTTAAATTAATTTAAAGAATTAATTGTGAGCATTACATTAAAATATGTTTTAGCAACAATCTTACTTACACGAAGAAACAAACATAAAACTGAAGTTAAGCGGATATAATTTACTTATATTTTATGCATGCAAACTGTTTGTTAATTGATGTATATCTCCATAATCGATAACCAAGTACTATTAGCTTACGAGTGAAATAACAACTTAGCAGGTTTTAACTAGAAAAGTATATATTACAAGAAAATCCACCAAGGAATGAATACGAACCAAATAACATTTAAAGTATGAAACGTTTGAAATTCATACTTATGTAAAACTCTGCCTCTTTAAGCTTTTAACTTATTACATATTTTATTTAGTCTTATGTTCGTACTTTATACAACTTACGGTGCACAAAATGTTAGTTTGGTTTATTTTCATTTCTTTTGACAAGGCAGCCATGACTCGCAACGTACTTAAATAAAAGGAATAACGGTCGCAATTACTAAAGCTCCTCGAAATTGTAAAATCTTGGCTTAAAATGATCGCTTTTGTGCGTTATTTCCTTAAATGTCGCTATTGTACGTTTCTTGTATAAAAAATAGGTTCACGAGGAAGTATTGACAGAGAAAACATTTTAAACAACATATACAAAGTTACAGTTTGTTACATGATTTTAATCATCTCAAGCTTTAATATTTTTTTTTACAAAAACTGTTATGTTTTAACTTGTTTTTAAAAAGTATTTATTTATATTGGTAGTTAGTTATCTCATCACTATCATGACCTAGAAGCAATTATTCCTACCGCCGATCAGGGCAAACACGTATTTCTTTAGCTCTATGTATTCTATCTAAATAATTCAGCAAGAATTAATTTATTATACTTCAATATACCGTACAAACAATGTAACAATTAAATACATACTATCAACTGCACATTCAAAATATTACATCCTAAATTCAAACACACACCATACATATAAACAGATACATAATTCAAATTCCTGGTCAAAATGAACTTAAAAATACAAACTGGCAAGTAGAATTAACCTCCGTTCCCCACTAGCCGGCCGACGACGTCACGAACCGAACACTATTTACCCAGTATCGAGTGACGACGCGGCGGCAAGACGGTCGACTCGAGCTACCAATTCAGCTTATTGGATCACGTCAAAGCCAAAACACGTACAAAAACCTATTACTTCATTATTTTTATATGAATGTTGTTTACGAGGAAAATCACGAATGGTTTATTTGAAAAGTAAATCCAAATATGATTTTGACTTGAGATATTATTTATTTTGTTTAATATTTACATATACCTACAATATTGAAAAATAATCTTAATCTTATGTGTTTAAGAAATAAACTCCTTAGTGTACTGACGAATATTAGGAATGTTTGATTGAGACAAAAATATGAACAATAAGAACATTTGTGTTAAAACATTTATCGTTTTGTTTTATTAAAAAAAAACTAACAAGTTAATAATATATACAATATTTCAACTTACTTAGTATTCCAAGACATCTTAGAAGCCCTAGCATTCACGAATGATAGGAAGCTAGAAACAAACATCGACCACCCAAAGTCACGATCCAAGTTCTATTTACACGGTATCTGGCAACACTGCGGTGACGAGATTGGACTGTAGAGATGTACCCTCTTATTCGTATACGTAACCTAGTATCAAAGCGAACACGTAGAAAACCACTATCGGCACGTATTACTTACTAATATTACAACGCCTATCTCAAATATGTAGGGCGATAAAGAAATAAAATGTCTCTTTAACGGTATGTATGTGATATAAAAAACTTATATTAATATGGCATTCAGGTTGTTCATACACGACTACGAGATAATAAATATTGGTCGTGCCCTTTTTGGGTTTAGGTTGAGACGGTGTGATATATTATTTCTTTTTCTCGTTATATTTGCTCAGTTTATAATGATAGTAAACTTTAATGATAATTATTATATTAATTAATACTATATATGCTTTAATTAAAACGTGAAGCAAAAAAAATGTAATATGATTTTATATCTAAACACTTGTTTTAAATGTTAGAACGTCAATTTGTGATTGTTATTGAATTGTTACTGTTTACTAAATGTTGTTATTTAGTTCGCATAATATAACGCTTAACTAGACTGATTCTGCGTTGTATGACAAATGAATTATGTAATATCGTAAACAAAAATATATTAATGAATATCACCTACTGACTTACAAATTAATCACTATTTAATACAATAAATTATGCTGAGTTTCTTTCTAATTGCATATTATATTTTAGTTATGACCAAACTACTAGACATATTACGTACAAGAAACTATATAATGCTTTTAACACCAATATATTCTGTGAAATGTGAAAGAATAGTAAAATGCCATTCTAAATCTACAATCAGGTGCAATGTAAACTAAATCTTATTTTAGAGGCGTTAAGAATTAAAATCACTTTGTACTGAGATACAAGTCGACATTGTTGACAAAGGAACGGCGTCATGCATTATGCCGACTAAATCATTAATAGCTGTTAAGTAAATTATTATGTAAACTCACATTGTTTGGTGTTAGCACCGGATTTGAGCTCTCATTGTATATTGTATTTAGCGAAAAAGTGGCAAGAAAAGCGAAATATATGAGAAATTATTGTGTTTCATTATTATAAACAAAATGGTTTATGTAGCGGTATTTACTAAATTTTTAAAGAAATTAAGTACATTAGATGTATTACAATCTATTTTACTTCAATCATATGAGTGTCTCGAAAATAACTTATTTATTTAATTTATTATAAATATACCAAATCAAATCCGCTTTACGCTCCATCCCGCACACAGGCAGAGGGAACCTAGTGTTAAGGCATTCCGTTCCCAACTATAATCTAAACCCACAATAGTCTAAATTACAAATATCGACAGCGACATTACCATCCAATAAAAATTTAAGTTAGTTATCCCGAAAATTAATACTCAAAATTACTGTAAAACACTATCAATGATTTACTGCAGCAATATTGATAATCACTCAAAATCCCGGTACACGTGACAGCACAGAAAAAGAAAGGCGAACTCTCTCTTTGATCGTCCGAAAGGGCTCTACGGTAATTGATTTCGTTATTTTATTACACGATTACAACGCACCAAGTCGAGTTTAGCGTTTATGTGCCATAAAATATAAACGCAGTTATTGTTTTTCATCTCCTACATTGTACAAAGATTATTAAAAACACAATAAATAGCTATATTGGACTTGGTTCATGTAATACATATAATATGGATGTACATTAATATGAAAATGTAATCTTATACGGTAAACATTATATAACGTAAGTGCATGACAAACATATTTATTTATACATATTTACCTACTATGTATTGAAATTTATTATTAATAAATTATTAACTGTGTTGTAGGTTGATTAGACAGTGATCTGACGATAAGCGAGAGTTGTCAATACAACTCCTGCAAATATAAATGCTTGGTAGGCAGACGGTATCCAGTAATTAATACATTCCGACCCACTTTATGCCCAATTCTCGACACATGCTGTTTGCGTAGCGGAAATCAACGCTGCACTTTGTCTTTTTACTAGAGCAATAAAATAAAAATAATTCATTCCTGCGAATGGAAATTAAACTCGTAACCCTCGCATTTACAGTCACCACCACTGTCTCATATATAAAACAGCTTACAAGTAAAGGAGATAAAAAAATAAAAGTAGTACATCTTACCCGACGCCCCCGTTCAGGGCGGTGGCCACGCTAGGTCTCTCATAGCACATATGCATACCAGCAATCCCCTTAACCTTATTGCCACTGAGCGAAATCTTGAACGAGTTACAGTACACAATCACAAAACAACGAACTTGGCGCACTTCACTTCACGCTATCACTGGTTCAACCAACACCACGTACGAACATTTTCCTCGGGACGGATCGACGTTCGCGTTCATCAACCGAGACAAAATCCAAGATGGTTACTGTGAAACAAATTTTCCATTAGACGCGGCGCTCCAAATCGATGTAAACCAATCGGTTAACGGTTAATATTCACGTCGTGCTTCGCTTTATCGCTGGAAACGAATTAAACTCATATTGATCTCACTCATACCTCGCCTAGAGCAGGACCCCGCTCATACATCCTATTAAACTTGCCAAAACTTCGGAATTAGGTCGATGTTAATTAACAATTTGGACCTTAAATGATTTAATTCAAATTATAAAAGTTTCGAAAACATAACTAATTTCGTATTCAACATTTTCCGTCTCGGAAGTTAACTTTGAGAACGCGTATTTAATTTATAAGAAGGCGGCTATGGATCGTAAGGAGCAGAAGGAAAAGGCGACAGCATCATCTATAACTTTACGGTAAAGAAAATCACGTAAGCACATTTATTCGGTACGTATCACGCAAGTCGATCTGTATAGTTACCAAATATTTCAGCTGGATTCGTCAAGATTGATGGCCAGTATCATACGAAATAACACCTTTTTTGCACGCGTGCCGCTTTAAATATTTTGATCGCTCAATTGACTTGATTAAATTGTTATATGTATTTCAATATGAATTTTAAACTTTTTTTTTTAAATAAAAATCATAACAATAGCGCGGCGTTGAGTCCCGCCTCTCAACGCGCAAAGTCTACAGAATTCGCCGGAAAATGGAGAACCGAGTGTCTCAACACTAGATTCCATCTGTCTACCTTGCTCTACGAGCGATATAGAGTGACGCTAAAAAACAAGACATTTTGCTAAATTAAATACTTAAAACGGTTGTTTAAAACACAGCGCAATATTCAATAACGAGTTACGATCTAAATCGAAAGTACAATGATTACAAAATTTTCCGGACGGCCAATGATTAATTGCTTCGGGTGGCTACTTTTTGCCTTACTTGTGTTTAGCGCACCCGGGCCGCGGCGAACAGGACGCGGTGTTTTCGCGGGGGTCGTGACGAGCCATTACGCGGATCTTTTCGCGGGTGATGGATTGATTGCCTTGGTCGAAATCGAAACGCATTTTGTAGAGTGCGTATCGCTTATATGTACGTGCGTTCATCTTGACTTGTTTTGTATGGTCTGTCTGTCATAAATGATTATATTTATTTTGTAATTTAATAAACAATTATATCACTTCTATGTTCATTCTTGGCCAAGTAAATGACATAGATAAATGTTATCTGATAAAAAAAAGGGTATTTATTACCTTAAATACAATACTATTTATAAATTATTAGTTTTCTTTATCTATTTAATAGTATTAAATTATTAACATAATGTGTTAAGTGCACATTAATCTGCTTCATTAATATAAATTTACAGTATTTATGACATCACTTTTACACTATTATTTTAAAAGCAATTTATTTATTTGTTGAATTTTTTTTTCAATCTTATTTAAGCGGAGAACAATGTGACCCGTTAGTTCTTCACCGTTCTTTGTGTGAATATATAACAAATTAATTAAGGTAGTCGCCATCAGAAACTTGTTGCTAGTTACTAAGCAAATAGTAAATTAGCAAACAATAACATTATATTATTCATTAACTAATTCGAATCATATATTATAACATAATGAAGTCAAAACAGTCAATATGCGAAAAAAAAGTAGTAAGTACGTAATTAAAATGTCAGCCAAGGTTCTTACAATTGTCGGTGAACGAGGAAACCTCTAGTAGAGCCAAATCTTGCCCGCGCCACATTTCAAATACATTAACCCACTTTACGCCGAGGTCGGTCTAATCACCTTGTCACTAGATTTGATGATCCAATTTTACATACTCGCTACTTTTGATCGCAAATCAACAGTTCCTAAAAAAATTATTGCATTTCTACTTAAAGATCTTTGTTGCCGCATTCCAAGATTTTTATTTTCTAAGAACCACAAACGTATATAAGAAGATAAGCTTTTTCATAGAAATGCTGATTCACTGTTTAACTTTCTGGTTTAAACCAAATTGAATATATATATATATATATTTTTATCAGCTTCACGCTGTATCCCGCACACAACAGGGTAGGCAGAGGGAACCTAGTCTTAAGACATTCCGTTCCCCACTTTCCGCCGCATTCTTGAAGCATTGCGTATTGACTTGCGGAACCCAACGCCGCGTTTTGTGTCGAGACCCGAGCGAAATATTTAATTTCTTCGAGTGGGGATCAAACCCACAACCAGTCGATTTTACAGTCACACTGTGCCTGTGCGCCACGACTGCCCTCTGATGAATATACTACTAAATACTAAATACTTGATTATTACATGTATTATATTATAATAAGCAATATTGTACAAAAACGTGAAAACAATACTCCAAAGCTATATTTATAACTTTACAGCCTTTTGAATAAATTACGTAATCTTCATGCCCGTTTCTTTGTTCTAAAAACAATTTATGACGACTCTACTCCTTTAGTCTGTTGGTGTTGTCTTTTGGTGTTCACAATTTTGTAATGAGTATTATAATTACTTTATAACCAATATTTTATATCATAAAAGTCCGACAATGACAGTATAATAATATAAATCAATATATTATTTATTTCAAGAGTTTCATGTTCAATAACCTATAATCTTTGACAATGAGTACATAACTTTTGTTTATATTCTGTAATATTTATATTATATCTATAATATAATTTTTTTTAACTATTATCAGTACAACTTAACGTATTGATAACACTAATATATGTATGTAGTTTAAGCCATTGAGCGGTCAATTAGTGTCTCGAATAGATATATTAAATTTATTTGCATAATCTAAACTATACACAATAATAGTTTTATAGCTTAATTATAAAAATATCCTGTTCCTAAAAATCCGCAATCATCATCTTAATTGGCAAAATCAATAACTTCAATAATAAAAATAATCAAAACAAATATAATAATAACAAAGCCATTTAAAAAAAAATAGTATAATAGTTCCAGCGATAGAGCGTCACGCATTTGTCGGGTCGAGTTGGGTGCATCCTTACATACAAAACAAAAACCACTATTCCATATATATCCAACACTGCAATCCAAGAGTTTCGAGTCACAGATTTCACTGTGCCGATCGCATACCGTCTCACGTCACGTTACGTTGTACGAATACCCGCCAAAAGTGGTGGAGCAGAGTGACAGAGACAGTGACACGTCCGCACCGGCAGCGGCGGAGAGCGCGACTGGCGGGCGGCGCGCGGCGGGCGGGCGGGGTGGGGCGGGGCGCGGGGCGCGGCGCGCAGGTTATCGTCGGCAACACACTACACAGATAATGATGTCAAAAGTGGATCGGACTAATGCTCTATTATGTTGTAAACGTTCCAAATCCGATGTGGCGACCGTTTAGCGCCTTACATATCTTAAAACGTGCTAAACTATTCA
>JAATLQ010029397.1:37682-89828 GCA_013421005.1 Heliconius erato x Heliconius himera | reverse complement strand
GACAGTGACACGTCCGCACCGGCAGCGGCGGAGAGCGCGACTGGCGGGCGGCGCGCGGCGGGCGGGCGGGGTGGGGCGGGGCGCGGGGCGCGGCGCGCAGGTTATCGTCGGCAACACACTACACAGATAATGATGTCAAAAGTGGATCGGACTAATGCTCTATTATGTTGTAAACGTTCCAAATCCGATGTGGCGACCGTTTAGCGCCTTACATATCTTAAAACGTGCTAAACTATTCATAGCATTAAAGACTATTTACATTTTTTTTTTGTACAAATCTGAGATCTAGAGATTTAGTTGTTAAGATGTCTATCATAAGTCATATTAAACAAACTAGACCATTTGATTTATATCAAGAAGAGTAAACAAAACAATGACATATGTACAATATGTATAATACACGACGAGTGTTAGACGGTAACTGTATCAACAGAGACGAACGAAGGTATCACTCCTTGAAACGAGCCGGGCGCCGCATTTAGAGACCGACTGTAAATTTGATGTCGCATGATTGTTTACGGCAAACAAAAATTAACCTTAACACAAAATGGCGCGGGTCGGTATTCGATCGGTGTTCTGTGAACCATTCTTTCTAGGTAAGATCGGAAATTGTTGATTTCGAGGGGACGCCCGGCTTCGAATGTGCACCGTATCGCGACTGCTTTGAAGTCGCTTAAGCGTTGCTCGCTTTCAGGCGAGCGCCACGTACCGTATTCTTGAATATTATTACAAGTTGCAGAAGGAGATGCGACCTTATCCCGACGTGGTACGACTCGTTACCCTCCGCCGACGCGTATTTCCATTTAGCAAGACGTTGTGCGGCTCTCTATATTTTGGCCGGATTAAGGAGCGTTCTTCGTTTGATGAATGTATCAGTCCGCTGAGGTTTTTGCGGTGCGTCTTGTGAAGTGGCCGTGACGCGGCGAGGCGAGGGCGGAGGGCGGAGAGATATGTTTTTTTCGCTTATCAAGTCACAGCACGAGCATCATTAGAGCCCATCGGGCTGTGTGAGTGCGCGTCAAATGTGCAATCCTCGTTAAGTGACGGACATCAAAGCGTTTAATTCATCAAGCTCACGCCGTAGTTATTCACGTTTATTACTATAAATTGTGTACGAAACTCGGCACTAAAATAAACTCTGACATCAATTAGCATACGCGCGGCGTACGGCGAACTGTCGCTGTGAATTAGTCTTGTTAAGTAATTACATAGTTTCACGGAGTACTTTATGTTGATCTTTTTTTTTAACTACTGTCATTATACGCAACCTACACGTAACAAAGTTTCCACTCATTATTACCTTACCAAACTGAGATGCAAGCGTTCTCTTTCTCTGGCCTTGTATAGATTTTTTTTTTATTGGTCATTAAACGAATTCTACATACAACTAATACGCGGTGACCCAAATATCATCCATGACAAGTGGAGCGGTCGCCGGCGCGGAAATAGGCGGGTGATCCCGAGGGAGCGGCGAGGGGAAATTTAGGACCGACTGGGGAAACCACGCACACTTTCCACTGGGCTTACGTTACATTACTGTTTATATTAGTTACTTAATGTAATATACAGTAATACGATATAGGTATTCTTTTTATTAACAACTTAATAGATACTTTTTTTTTATACATACGATTTTCCAATGAAGTATATTTCTTTCTAAGTGTAGAATAAGCCTTTAATACTAATGAAAGAATCAATCATTATATTTTACGATATTTGTATATAAATGTGACAGGAGGTCAACTTAGTGAACACTTAATCAAAGTACATATTAAATATATCACATAACAACGTTTTAACATTGAACTTCATATACCCACACTACATTATCTAAGAACAAGGTTAACTCCCGCTATCAGTCTCTATGTAAGACTATTTTAATTTGATTGTTATTTTAAAGTTATAACAGATATATATTTTCTTCGATTTTTTAATTAAGATACGATAGTAAGACACGTAAATTTTATATAAATATTTAATATAAAATAAGAAAAAAAGATAATATTTTTAGCTTTACGCTGTATCCTGATACATAAATATGCAGGCATATAGTAAGATCAGAAGAAGAAGAAGGCAGAGAGAATTTGTATTAACATTAACACTATTCGTTTCCCACTTAAAGGGAGGAAATAATAAAAGATAACTACCCTGTGTAGTAATCGAACCCACAACACCACCGTATTAACAATGATACCCTATAACAGCCAATTAATCAATGATTATTTAATTTTAATTCAATAATAAAACAACATTTCAGTTCCCATAAATAAACATAGTTTCTTGAATTTAATATCCACATTATTAAAAAACGTCTACAATTTTCATTTATGCAGTTCACATTCCCTCACCGTGCGTCCCGCTAGATCTTTTGTCGGTGGTGCCTTTATTACACCCTTCTGTGGGCAGGTGCTAGTGGCATTTCGGTAACATTTAGAATATTTCTCACGGGATTCACTTATTTCGTATTTATTAATTATTATTGTTTAAAATTTAAAATTAAATTTATTATGTGATGTTAAAATAGTCTATAAAGTTACTATTTTTATAATCGGTATTAAATTCCTATTCGAAATTAATGATTTATTTAACTACATAGTAAATTTAGAATAGGTAACAATAAATTTGTTATTGGCGCTATTTCTTCTAATTTAATTATATCATTGGGATTTTTAGTTATTCCAGTTACAGTTACGGTAAATAAAAACAAAACAATATGTATTTATGTAACAAAATTACCATATATTCAAAACACAGTGTAAAGGTAGGTTGTGACAGTCTGTGTAAGTTGTAAAGCAAATAAATATTATAAAAGATAGTACATTGAATCAAGCTCACAACTAACGTGTTATCTTCTGTATTTAAATGATGTGAACTCATATTGTGAAGGACTATAATAATATATGTAAATTCGTCAATAATTAGCTCGGAGCAAAAATAATATTAGAAAATACCATATTTCATACAAGTTACAAGCAGAGCTGCCATAACCGTAAATGAAATGTCCAGTGTTGCCATAACAAGTGAATATGGATACTTATTACTATCATTCAATATGACTAAAGTGAGATATTCAAGATGACTTCAAACAATGTAAAAAAATAAACATATATCTCACTAATTAGAAAAAAATATTAAAATAATTAGAGGCCAGTCGTGGCGCAGGGGCACAAAGTGTGACCGTAAACGCGACTGGTTCTGGTTTCGATCCCCGCTAACTAAAATATTTATTTTAATTTATACTTCCGCCACTCAGCACGCAATGCCTCCAGAATTCGGAAGAAAGTGGAGAACGGAGTGTATTAACACAAGGTTCCTTCTTACCTTGTTACATATACGGAATACAACGAGGAGCTGAAAAAAAAATATGTTCAGTTTGCAAATACCGTCATGGCAATGACCGCTTACAGCACACTCGCTATGTACGCACGTAAACAACACGAAATATAACAACGAAGTAAAGAACAAAGTGATTTAAATACCTGCTATCGAAAATAATAATTTGAGTACTATAGAAAGTTACTTTTTTATTCTTAATATAATATTTTTTATGTTTTTACTTACATCTTGTTTAATAAAGAAAGGGACTGGAGTAAAGGCCGAAGTGGCACATCTTCAAAGTGTCAGTCTATATGTAATACATTTAAGTTATTTTCATTTCCTTTTTCTAGTAAGAAGACAAAGCGCGGTGTTGAGTTTCAAAAATCATCACGGAATATCTCGAAACTAGGGCGCAAAGCGTGTTGGTTGACACTAGGTTCCCGCTGCCTACCTTGCTATATGACAGCGTGAAGAAAAATGTTGCAGTTATACAAGCATTAAAAAGAAAAACAAGTAGATAATATGTGATATATTTATAAAATATGTGATATAAAATTACATACAAAAACAAAATGTCTACTATTAATACAAAATTATGTTTAAATTCAAGTCATACCTACATACCTAAGTCATTTCAATACTATACATCTGTACTAAGCTCCAAAGCTTTAAATAAAAACAATAAAACTGTCAATCCCAATGCAATACCCACATTACATATTCAAAACTCAATAAACACTAGAGGACAGCATGAATCCAATTTTTCCATTGTCTTCAAAGAATGTGATGACATGAGTCATCAAGTGTTCTATCAATAAGTGATTGTTCAAATATATACACAAATACATAATGCCTAATTCTAGTGATATTTGTATATATGTGTTTGTATGAAACGTAGCTATATGGATTTTTTTATTTTCATACTTTATAACTATATTTTTGTTGATAAGGAAACAATATTAATGATATTAATATTGTTAAAAATATTAATATAATAGTATTAATATTGAGAATATATTATTTTTATATTAATTTCAAATGTTTAGTTAGAAAGTGATGTAAGCGAGTTCTTAGTTTTTTTTAATTAAATTAAATGAATTTTAATAAATAGTCTTTTTGTACCTTCATGCTATATATATCCTGTATACAGCAAGGGTAGGCAAAGGGAACCTAAAGGTGATTAGGCAATCCGTTCAAATTCTCGAGGCATTGCGTGTTGAGTGGTAGAGCTCAACGCCGGGCTCTGCGTAATTACCAGAGTGAGGAAATAATTAATTAAATAATTAATTACCCTGAGTGAGAATCGAACCCGCAACAGTCATGTATACAGTCACACGCTTGTGCCATTGCGCCTCGATGGCTTCGTACATAGTTTTCTGATTAAATATAGGTAGATATATTGAATTTCATTTAGTTAGTGTTTTAGAATAAAATTTACTATCGAAATAAAAATCATAACATCGACTCCTGCTACAATAATCAGATTAAACATTATGCATAAGTAATGAAAACGTGCACTTTATAATATTGAAAGCTAAAAATGACATATGAGAGCACAATACAATAGATTTTTTTAACTGCAGTCTAAAAATATACAAAGAGCAGCGCATTTTCATTGCACGGCGCGCCGTATGCACTTACGTATGACGTGCCGTATCGGATAGGTGGATACGTACAAAGGGGCCGAGACGGTGGCGAAACCTTGTTGCAGCAAACATAAAGCTGGTAATGCTAAAATATATACTTTTGTGGACGGCTGTACGACAGACAGACAAAGACGTTTGAAACAGGGCTGCGTTTGAGGACGGGAAATATAAAGTGAAAACGATTGGTAAGAGTATATGTGAGGGTGATTCTGCATACGATACGAGTCTTGTATAATACTACTATTTCTATAATATATTACGTTTGTACGTTTGATTAACGTATGTAAATGTTATAGAGCTACCAGTACTTTAAAATAAGATTATATGCATGTTACATAAGAAATTTGTCTCGTTTTAACAAACTCTCCAGTTTTAAAGTTCAAACTCTCAAAAGATCCATAATATTTATACATACATACATATATAATATGTACAGTATAACAGTACAAAACAATAAAAAATGAACCCTAAAATCTCCACCGCGCAGCCAGACGGAAAAATACGACGTCGTTCGGATACGATTGTTTCTCTATTCGGAACGCGAAATGCAAAGTATGAAATAATTATGGCGGCGAGAACGAACCCCCCTCCCCCCTCCCCTCCCCCTACGGCTGCAGGAGTGTGCCCTCAAATGTGGCAAAAAGGGACTTGTTGCTTTATCACTGTCATATTTTAGCCGTAAAAGTTCATTTAATAAATGATGTTAACATTTTTGCACATTTACTTCTTGCGTAATTTTTTTCGCATTGATACTTTTTTTTGTTGTGTACACAGACGACCCTGAATACTGAATAATTTAGCGAGACATTTTTAAATGACGCGAAAATTCAACAAAGTTTGTATAGTAATACTTTTGTCTCTTTCAAATATTATTTCGTTATGTCATACAAACGGAAAATATGTGTTTATTAGGTTTTCAGGTATTTGTTGAATCAATTTAACATATTAATAAGTCACTTTTCATTGTAAAATATATTTACATAATTTCATACAAAATAACACCAAATAACACATTATAAAAGGTTAATTACTATTGTTTTACACAACGGCATTTCATCTGTTTAACCTAAACCCTATGACCTAAGCAGTACTGTTCCGAAGTTATACTTATCAAGCAGTCCATGAGAGGTTAAATCAATAACAAAATAGTTAAGCCACAACTTTTTATAATAAAAATAACATATAAAAGTGAATAACATTTTATTCCCCTTAGTTATAATCGATAAAAAATCGCAATATCGATTTTGCTAGACATCCCTAGCGATGTCGCTCGAGGGCGCACGTCTCTACTGCGATGACAGACACAGGACGCAATAACAGTAATTCATGTCGCGTTGATGATATTATTTGTTTTATTTTGATAGACTCGTTTCTTTACATCTTCATATTATTCAATAGGTATTAAGATATTATATTGTGCATATATTAGAAATGTATTCAAAATATTACAAACGCTCTGAATGGTATTAATTTAGCTCGCACGAGCGCATGCTTAACATGTATGTAGGTACTGGAATGGTACGCAAATCTACCTGTTGAATATTTGGTTTTGATACATATTACATACATATGTTCGCGTTCAGTCTCAAGCAGCTTTCAGTCTATAAATTTGTGAGTAAAAAGTAAACGTTAAAAGCTTTCGAAGCTTTAAAAAGAAGCCTTTTGTGAAGTTAACAATCCGTTCTTCGGTCTCCATTGATTTAAGGACAATGAGTGCTAGATACTGATCGCAATCTCGCTTTGTCCTAGCCCGATGGAACAAACATTTGTATGGCAAATATTTACTATGTGTAGTATGCAGTGCCACGAAAATACGGTTGCGGGAATTCAGTAATTGTGAGGTAGAGGGTTTGTCGATTGTTATATTTTTTTACTTTTTATGTCAATAAATGAAGCTAATACAATTAAGTACCTTACCTTGCATCGTAAAAAACATCAAATTTATACAAAAAATATTATCTAAGTGTTTATTATTAAAAACATACTATATATATGTTCCATACATTTGTCTAATCATACCCGTAACGAATCTCTATACGTCGATATTCACAATAAAACAGTACGTTCACAAGTAGTATTTGAGCATTTTCAACGGGCAATATTTTATCTTACAGTCAGAAAAGTAGCTCGTCTCAAGACGGTTCCGTTTCTATACATAATAAAGTACATGCATTTGCAGTATATAGGTCAACTGCATGTTGGTAGAACGCAAATCGCGAATATATTAGACTTTCTCCCGGCCGTGTTTACAACGTTCGAGAATAATGGCCGCCCGCTGAACATTTCAATGACAGGGTAATGAGGGAATTTTTGATTAACACTCCTCATTAGGGAACGAATTTACAATAAGGAAATGGACGGGAGCAAATGAAAGCCGCACAGACAGCTCTACATAGACATATACGTATATCGCCTATAGCATTTGTTAAATGTAGCGCTTTTCGACAATCAAAAAAGTGCAATGAAACTTCAACCGACAAAAGGTTTTTTTGATATTTTTAGAATGAATTACTCGTGCAAATATTTGAACTTTTGCATTTGATCCGAATGCTTTGACAGTTTAATGGTGCATGGGTCTGTGTAATTTCACGCTGTATTCCGCAGGCAGAGAGAACCTGGGTGGACCTAGGAAATCCTGTTGTGTTAAGACACTCCGTTCCCATTAAGACACAATCCGGCTATTTCTTGAGGCATTGCGTATTGTGCGGCAGAACTCAATGCTCTCCCGCTTAACGCTGCTTTTTATCTTAGCGTGGAAATGAAATGATTAAATATTTAATTTCCTCGAGTGGGAACAAAACCATGACCTGTCGCGTTCACCTTACACTTGTGCCCCTGCGCCACGACTGGCCCCAAACGGTACTATATTTTAAATTATCTCTCACAGGAGACGGGGTTACATATAATTGCAAATATTATATTGAAAACTCAATATTCCACTGCAGTAAAAATGGACCGGCGTAGCATCAATTTATCTAGAACACCTAAAGCAGCTACGGTAACCACTCGAGGCCTTCACCCACAAATTTAAAAACTTTTTGGCAGATATTAACGAAGTACGATCAATCATTCCAGACCTTGTAGTCGCATATTTTTAATTTACTTAACTACATTTCACGAATCAATATTTAAATTCGAGCACTTTGTAAAAGTTTAATTGGGATTTGAGTTTTACTTTTTAATCTTTTGATAATTTTATTTCGTGTTCTAAGGTTCTATTTGAAAGAATAATGCTTTGGATAGTCAGAAAGAACGGATCGCCAAACGCTACAATCTCTGTATACCTCTTCATACATGCCCTTCGAGGGTCCTCATGCTTTTTACGTGACTTTCCTCCAGTATTTTTGACACTAAGCTTTCGGTCAATCGATGTCTCCCCCTCCCTCAATTACCTCTCACTTTCCCGTCATAAATCTGTTTTGTCATTATTTTATCACTCATTCCTTTGACGGGCCCAAACCAGCTGAGCACTTTCTACTTTATTCTCATCGTGAGATCCTTGCCAGTACCGGCCATTCTGTGTATCTATTCATTGCGTATTCGATCAATTAAATTAACTCCATACTCGCATGTACTACGAAGAGAAAGCATCTCCACAGCATTCATCTTTCTTTTATTTTTCTTCTATCCACGGTTCGCTGCCGTATAACAGAGTCGGTACCAACATTGCATTGTGTAGGGCCAAACGTGCAGCTGCGCTGACGTTTTCCCGTCATATCAATGCAGCTAAGACACTGTTAACCCTGGTACCAGCAGCAATACACCTTTCTACATACATCTCATTTCTTCCATCTCTTCCCAAATATACCACTTCATTCATTTGTTCTAATATCTAACCATTTACACTGATCTATTATTCCGTCTTTTCTTCATTTATTTCAAACACACCTTTAAACAGAACCTTTGTCTTACTCGCGTTCAGGTTTAAACCAAATAATAAAATAAAATAAATAATTTTTTTTATGAAGACAAAATAACTAAAAAGAATATATCTTTATGCCTATCCACAATGACCATTAAAACAACTTAATATATAAAATAATGTTCTTAAATTAATTTTAAACAATCTTTTGATTAATTCTCTAAGATAAAATGGATAAACACAAACAACACATACATTCTCATTAATAGTTACTCCGTTTAGCCACTTTGGTGGTAGAATAGTTCATAATCATATTACATAAAACTTAAATAAACCAAAAAGAAAACAACAAAAGACAAACAAAAATCAAAAACCAACAATAACAAAAAACAGCATAATTTATTTGACAAAAGTTTTAAACTGCAATTCTCGCACAACTTTCCCACGGGGCGGAAATTTTTTTGGCCAAATAGAAAAAGGTAAAGAAGTAATAAGACTGAATCACGCTGCATACTCTACATATTTGTCCTTATCGGGTAAAAATAAACAGAGGCGAAGATATAAAATCCTACGTGGCTGTTAATTAGCGACGGCCGGACGATCAAAGGCCCCCGTGTATTTTGAGTTTAACAAGCTATCAATGCCAAGGTCCGCACACCTTGATGACGCATTACGCGATTATATAATAATTTTTTTGTTTAAACGTTTTTATTATATTAATAATAGTGGTGTGGCAGTGGAGGTCAGCTGTGGTTCAGTGTTCGATTGATTCCTTCTAGAAGAAATTAAATATTTAATATTTACACTTGCTCGCTCTGGTAATAAGACAATATTTGCATTAAAGTTCTTTAAAGTCCCTCAGATGTCGGCGGAAAGTAAGGAATAAAAATGTCAATATGTGAACGGAGTGTCTTAACACTAGGTTGCCAGGCTTCGTCTGCCTACGTCGCTAAGTACTTAAAACAGCTTGAAGCTAAAAAAAATAGTAGTAGGAAGTGATTTTGAATGTTCCATTTTATCGCCGAAAGATTTTATCTATATATATAAAAGGACTTGTGCTGACTGACTGAGGTAAGACGCACGCAGAGCCGTAACCGCTGATGGTAGAAACGTGAAATTTGGGCAGATGTTTATTTTCATATTCTGGACATCCACTAAGAAGGGAATTTGAAAAATTTTAACCCTAAAGGGATGAAATAGGGGTTGAAAGTTTGTATGGAGAAAAAATTTAATCTGTACCGATTTTTATAAAATTTGAAATTCAGCCTCTTGAAAATATTTCATTGAACATGTGTTTCATGGTTTTTAAGAATTCACCCCCTAAGGGTTCAAATAAGGGGTTGAAAGTTTATATGGAAAAATCTTTACATTGCCACCGATTTTTATAAAAATTTAAATTCAGTCTGAATTAAAAATATTTTATTGAACACGTTTTTCATGGTTTTTTTAGAATTCACTCCTAATAAGCGGGCGAAGCCGCGCGCGCCCTCTAGTATAATATATATAGTTACGTGAAAAAGTCTAGGTACATTTAAAGTAAAGCTAGATATGAAGCAAAACATTAATTTATTTTGGTAGTAATGAAAAGATTTTAATCTTTTGACGTTGTTATTATAATTAATGTAGAATATTTTAACATTTTTTTTATTTAACTAAGCCTTAATAAATGAAAGAATTTAACTATATTTGTGTAAATTATGTAGTCTTCACATTACACGATAATTATTCGCCATGGTGTATTAAAGTTTTCTTGTCATCTTATCCTAAAGTCCAGATAGCAAAAGTAAATAAAAACAAATATTATCAGCTTCACGCTTATATCCCGCACACAGCAGGGTAGGCAGAGAGAAACTAGTGTTAAGACACTCCGTTCCCCACTTTCCGCCGAGTTCTGGAGTCATGGCGTGTTAAGTGGCGGAACTCAATGGCGCGCTTTGCCGCACCAGAGTGAAGAAATGAAAATATAAATGTAAATAAACATTTCGTTTCCTCGGGTGGGATCGAACACACAACCAGTCGTTTTAACAATCACACTTTGTGCCCCTGCGCCACGACTGAGAATAAATATAACCTCAATAGCTAACTTATTTACTATTAGAAAAAATAAGGATAAAGAACTAAAACAGTTCCTCTGTTCCACGGGCAGCAGGATGAGCAATCTATAAATACGAGACCCATTAAAATGAGACATGTGACAATAGCATAGTGATTGGCTGGAAGTTTCATAATAAATTATTATCGCGAGTGGCTCCATTGTCCGCTTGTGCTGTTGATAATGTTATTAATAATTTCACGTTTAAAATGGGTCGGGTTAATACAAAGCGTGATGCGCACAAAACGTGTAAAGTGTGCGAGCTAATATTTACGCAATACAACAAAGACACGCATGACATCACGAAATGCCATATAAATGATGCATAGCTATAACTGCATAAACGATTCAGTGAAAGCTCTTCCACATCAATATGGATCAGATAATACAATATAATACATTATTATCACAATAATGTCACTATCTATATTAAAAGCATTTGCTATCTATTGTTTTTGGAAATTTTGTGTTTGAAAAAATCTGTTTAGTTAAAATTGAATTGTAATCAATAAATACATTTATAAATGAGAAGTCATATATATGTAGTAGACAATAGGCAAAACACAATATGGGACTTGTTACTTTGAAATTGTTTAAACATATAAAACTATTCAAAAGCTGAAATACTCGCCAAAACAAGAGAGCTAGTATTTACTGGGTTTCTATATAATGTTGATTGCCTTGACGGCGTGACACGTGCACTATTGATAATAAACTCTCTCTACAAACTAAACATTGTTTGCGTTTCGGTCACATTTAACTCGCACGCTGATAAGTATAGAACTGTATTGATAAATTGTTATTTTGTATGAAACAGGTAAATAAGAGATGGCTTCTCTTGATTGGGTACAAAGTCTCGAAATAATAGAAATTTAAGACGTAACGTCAGAGTTCATAGCTCGATTCTTATAAGCCCAGAATAGACTTTCTATTTCTGTCTCTCAACTTGGTAACAGTACAGTTCATTATATATAATGTATTTTGATCCTAAAATGTTCGTATTGCTCACGTCAAATGTCTGAGGAATTATAATTTTATATAGCAATAATTATTTCTATAAAAAATCCTCTAGTTAATCACAAAAAGTAGGTACATTACCTCACATATTGGTATAAGGTTGTTTTATCAACCGCCTTGGGATCCTAATCCGATCTCGTTCACCCCTTTACATGTAGTAAAATATGCCGAGCGAAATATTCATTTGAAACGTGAATTGCTTATTCTTCTATCATAAATTACCTGTAGTTATAAAAGTTTTTAAAGATAAAATATTGTACAAAAGAAAATAAATGTCACGGCGAGTGAAGCGGTAATCTGCTTATTTTACGATAGTAAACATGTGATTAAAAGTAACACTTTATGGACTATAATTTATATGACATTTAGATAATCTAAGTAATTTAGCAATAAAAAACATCATGAGATTTTAGGAATAAATGTTAAAAGAACCAGATTTATATAAACCACTTTACTAAACTTCAAATGGTCTAGAAGTAGAATTAAGTAAATAATCCACGGCCCAAATAATTGCTCAACACAATTGAACTGGTTGCTTAAGTCATTACCATTGATCACGAAGTAACTTAATAGGCAAAAGTAACGAACTAGTTGAAGTACTGCAATTGTGTAAAATGTTTTTAATTACAAAAAATATAACGGAAATACTTGAAATAAGTAAAACAATATGGTCGCACGCGCCAATCCCTCACAGTCGAAGTTAGATCTGAACACACGCGAGCAAATGTAAAAGAGAATGTATATTATGGTAATGAGAGATGGAAAAAAGCGGGGATCCGACTGGCGAGTCGCCTTGATTGATTAGATGCACCTTTTTGTGCCGGAGGCCTTTGAGAATCTGTTCGAGGATTCCGCGCCATCCTATTGTTTGTCCGTTTTACCGTCGCTGCGGACGACTACAATGGCAATGGCCGTTTACTGAAAACTGGAAAGTAATAAATAGCTCGTAATCGTAAACACACGACGGCTCGTCATAAATTCTTGGACAACTTATAGATAACGTGCGCTCTCTCCTCGCCGCGCCGTAGCAACTAAGTAATCTAACGTCTTGTTTCATTTCATTTACGCGTTCGATGAAAAGGAACTCGCTCTTGTGTGTAGACTTTACTTGACGTAGATTGCTTTTTACGGGTTTACTTAGCGTTTATTTTGGCTGAGATTTTTTTGCAAAAACCTTTTGGGTTATATAATAAATACGTGTAGTCTTATATACTTATTTATTACACAAACATATTAGAAACATTACATGCATACATATAATATCAGTTTAAAAATTACAAGAAGAGATATCGACCAAATAATTATGAATCACATTAGTGATATACGTATCTACGATAATGAACCAAGTAGAGATGGCAAATTAAACGTAAATTAGAAGAATGGAGTGGTATAAATAAATTAATTTACACGGCCGATGTTTACGTCCGCGGTTCACGGCCGTTATGTGGGCAGTTGCGCAACATATACCCGTCTCGTTCTATAGCATACATTTTTCTAGTGGATCACACATCGTTCTCTTTCTCACGGTGATTTATAATCTAGGAGCTTTTACATTGCTACTTGTAAATGAACCTCGCCTCTGGGTATCAGAATTAAGATGGTACTATAAAATAATTATTGGTTTTGTTAGCTGTTTTATTTAAAGCTATTTAAGATACAAACAAACGAGCAATGAGTATTGATGTTTATCTGTGTACAAAAATAGACTGCTACACGTGAGTAAGATATTTATAAATAAACACAATTTTTAGGCCAAATCACTGAATATTGAAATTTAGTTACTTATACATCTTTGCTTCAGTTAGTAACTTTATAAAAAAAAAACTATTTGAAATGTCATGGCTTATTATCAATTCAAGCGGAAACAGCATAACAGCATTGATCAAATTTACAAATGAATAAATTCGCCCATAATTTTACAGATTTTCGAGGTTAGAGGGAGCCAAAAGATAACTCAGATTTTTAAAATTTTTCTTTTCGGTCTCTCACTGGGTAAGCCGACTTAGCCCAGTCTGTCTGTCTATTACTATTACTTTTTTAGTATAATATATTAGTACTATTAGGTACTTTTATCTATATATATAAAAGGACTTGTGCTGACTGACTGAGGTAAGACGCACGCAGAGCCGTAACTGCTGATGGTAGACACGTGAAATTTGGGCAGATGTTTATTTTCATATTCTGGACATCCACTAAGAAGGGAATTTGAAAAATTTTAACCCTAAAGGGATGAAATAGGGGTTTAAAGTTTGTATGGAAAAAAAAATTAATCTGTACCGATTTTTATAAAATTGGAAATGTAGACTCTTAAAAATATTTTATTGAACACGTGTTTTATGGTTTTTTTAGAATTCACTCCTAATAAGCGGGCGAAGCCGCGCGCTCCCTCTAGTTATCTATATATATAAAAGGACTTGTGCTGACTGACTGAGGTAAGACGCACGCAGAGCCGTAACCGCTGATGGTAGAAACGTGAAATTTGGGCAGATGTTTATTTTTATATTCTGAACATCCACTAAGAAGGGAATTTAAAAAAATTTAACCCTAAAGGGATGAAATAGGGGTTGAAAGTTTGTATGGGATTTTTTTTTATCTGTACCGATTTTTATAAAATTTTAAATTCAGACTCTTAAAAATATTTCATTGAACACGTGTTTCATGGTTTTTAAGAATTCACCCCCTAAAGGTTCAAATAAGAGGTTGAAAGTTTATATGGAAAAATCTTTAAGTTGCCACCGATTTTTATAAAAATTTAAATTCAGACTGTTAAAAATATTTTATTGAACACGTGTTTCGTGGTTTTTTTAGAATTCACTCCTAATAAGCGGGCGAAGCCGCGCGCTCCCTCTAGTTATCTATATATATAAAAGGACTTGTGCTGACTGACTGAGGTAAGACGCACGCAGAGCCGTAACCGCTGATGGTAGAAACGTGAAATTTGGGCAGATGTTTATTTTCATATTCTTGACATCCACTAAGAAGGGAATTTGAAAAATTTTAACTCTAAAGGGATGAAATAGGGGTTTAAAGTTTGTATGGAATTTTTTTTTAATCTGTACCGATTTTTATAAAATTTGAAATTCAGATTCTTAAAAATATTTCATTGAACACGTGTTTCATGGTTTTTAAGAATTCACCCCCTAAGGGTTCAAATAAGGGGTTGAAAGTTTATATGGAAAAATCTTTAAACTGCCACCGATTTTTATAAAAAATTAAATTCAGACTGTTAAAAATATTTTATTGAACACGTGTTTCGTGGTTTTTTTTAAATTCACTCCTAATAAGCGGGCGAAGCCGCGCGCGCCCTCTAGTTAAATATATTTATTATATTACATTGTTCTTTACTTAGCTATTTTCAAATATTGCTACATTTCAAAAAGTAACATATGATTATATTTTTTTATTAAAAAAATGCAACAAATGAAAAAAAAAACAACAAACAATAACAAAGAAAGAACTTGCTATATACATTGCTAAGTATACGTTACATAGATATTCACCTTCCCTCACATTCAATAGAACAGCGAGTGCCAAGTTAAAAAAAAAGCGACATCGCGACGCAATGGTAATTAAAATAGAAATTAGAAAATAACGTACTTTCACGTAATTGATGGTAGTGCGAGTGGATAGGCGAAACTAATTATGCAGAGTGCAACACACTCGGCTATACGTATGCACGTATTATATACGTATAGGTATTATATGAGCGCGCGCTCGTCTTCTACGTACTACACTACCTAACTGGGTAAAGTCGTTAACTTGGCATTTGCAACTCGGGATTTCCTAAAGGAGATTTTGCGAGGCGAGAAACATAAATATTTTATTCTGAAATAGTGTGTATGTTTTAAATACGAAATAAGGTCAATATGCTCGAAAAATAATGTATAATTGAGTTGTTAACTCACCGGCTCGACTCCAGCATCATTTTGTGTGGCCTGTAAAAGAAAAATCTAAGTTAGTAACAAAAAATATACATTAAAAATTATTATTAGCAAAGATGTAAGTAATTTGTAATTAAATAACAAATGTTGTATTAATAATTTGAATTATTACATTATATCCCACACTCAGTGAAAATAAATAAATAGTGAAACATTACTCTGATTTTACTTTCCAACCTAAAAAAGTGATTATTTTTTTCATATTACAACTATTCCCTCGACTGAGAATAGAACTCATAACCACCACTTACTTGTACCCATATCAGACACGCCCCATTTGCGCCACAACGGCATCAAATTTAATCAACAAAACTAAATAACAAACCACGGAAAAATAACTAAAACTGTCGAGATAACAATAATAATTGTAATAAAAATAAAGTGTCATTGAAGAGGAAAACCTAACAATGCAAGGCCACTATCAGAGCGGAATGAAATCAGAAATGTAAATCGGATATTAAACAGAAAACTAAATGGAATCGTATCTCGGATAGACACGAGAGCAATCACGATAATCTTGGGCGAGCTATGGATCCACCGTCGGGTATTAATCGATCACCCGAAGGACCTGTAGCGTGTTATTTTGCGGCCTCTGGGGATATTTAAAGCGGACTGCGATATCAATACGCAGAAACAATTATCAAACCATTGCCGTGGCCAGTCGACCGATTATACTTTGAATACTTTTAAATATTATTTATATTATTCATTATAAAAATTATGTGTTGGTGGTAAAATTTATTTAAACGATTATTTAAGGATTTACGCTCTTATGAACATAAAGTGTCATAAAAAATGTGTTTAGATCCTGCTAACTTAATCGTAACTGGCCAAAATTGAAAATCGATATTAAAATCTATATTATAAATTAAAATGACAGGAAATAAGTTAAAAAATTAATAATTGATATATTATATTTGTTATTTAATAATTAAACACAGACAATTTGATTATAATATATAATACACTTTTAAATAAATAATTTATGAAAATGTGTAAATAATACAAGAAATTATTAAATATCAAAGGATGTCTATAAATAAAAATTTAGTACATAGATATTTCATTATAATATCTTTGTTATCTTATTGCAATTATTGGTCTATAAACCGTTATCACCGTCAAGGTTGCCGAGGTCATCTCAAATTGCCACATTAGTTTCCATGGCCGTTCGTTTATCACTTATCAACGCTGTTATCAATTCAAGTTTTTACAATTGGCTGTCGCTTTGATAAAGAATCAATATGAATTTGTTTGAATTCCTCTTATCAGTCAGGTTACGAGAGCTATAACCTAGAAAACAATTGAGTAATAAGAACTTAGTATTTATTAAGTACCAGCGAGTGTTCATTTTATGCTATAATTATGTTTGTAGTACGTATTTGTATTAAGTTATAGCAAGAGTTGAGATTGAATCCATAGAGAAAGCCATTTTCACATGGACAAATGCAAGGTTTTATATATAAAAAAATATTATAGTGCTTTCCTGGTCAAATTAAATTTTTTTTGTGTTTTAAAATGTCTTTATTTACACTACCTAGATAATTCTACGTAATTTCAAATGGGCGTATAATAAAAAAAAGAGTAATATATCATCAAGTTCCTTTTTAGTCGAGCGACATATTGGAGCAGTAGAGATACAAAAAGTAACAAATAATTAATATATTTTTGTCTCTTTACTATTGATATGTTAATTGTAGCTAGATTTTTGACATATAATAATAATACGTGTTGACTGTTAGTAGGTATTTAGTACATACATACTATGGTATTGTAACATTAAACGACAAATTCCTTTTAATATCAAGTCAAATTCCAAATATCATTTAGCTAGCCATTTTGGTGTTGTTTTAATAATATTGCCAGTTAAAAACAATTTATTACCACAGAAAAGCTTATTAATATTAGTTTGACCCAGTAATTTTCCGTATCTGTTGTACAAATATGCAATATACTCTATATGACGTAGTCTAATAAGGACTGCTGAAATGTGATCGATGTTAAATATTAGGCGTAAAATTAATATTTGACGATAGTGTGGTTAATAACTAAGTTTTCCTCATTGCCAGATACATATATTGTTCAAATTACGTTTGCTGAGCATTGTCTATAATGCAATAAGATTTTTATTAAAAAAGTTTTCTTTCTCTCTCCCTCTCTCATATGGCAGAGAGAAAGAGAGAAATAAACATAATTTGTCAATTTAACATTTTTCAGATGTTTGGTTTTCGCTATTTCTGACATTACCATAATCTACTTTAAAGTATTTGGAACGTGCAATTTTCTAAGATATAAGATTTTAATTTTTTCATTATTTAACAATTTCAGCTATTATAATATATCCATAATGAGTGATTATTGTTATCCTAATCAATTCAAAGCAGAAAACAGATAAGTAAGTAGATAAGAAGTAAACGATACGCGTTATCTACACGTACATCCCATATTTTGCACGTTACATATATTAATTTTAGTAACATTTATTCCTTTTTCATTTTGTACCTATTTATAAAAATATTTCAGGCTATAATATTCTCGGAAGTTAGATTTAAATGTACGTAAATAGTTTTGAATTTCACGGTTATATTTGAAATTGTGAGAATGTTAATAAATTGGATTAATTTCTTTAGCATCACGTTGAAATCCATATTTTTGGCCTAATTTTCGAGACATCTTTGTTTTGAGTGGCATAATTTAAGTTCAAGCTTTGCCTTCTTAAGAGCAAGGAAATGAAAATAACGAATTGCTCTATCCATTCTCCATTGATTGGAACTAAACCCACAACCATTGCGTTTACAGTCTGACGCTTTAATTTTTTTTATTATGTAAATTAAACAAATAAGTTAAAATCAATAACATCCAATAAAAAAAATATATTTTATAATTGACGCGACTCACCAACCACATCCACCCAACCACTCATCTATCTATCAACGATAAGATAAAAGCTATCCGTCCAATACGTTGTCACTACAATTCGCTTAATAAAACAGAACAAAAAAAACACAACGATACCACACGTTGAACTACCATCTCCATCTCCATCTCCACCATCTTTTATTTCGGAGCAGGTAAATTTGCGATCCGACCCAAATGAAACTAGTGACGTGAACGGATTTAAAGCTAAAAGTGTTTCAACAAAGAGTTTAAATTGAATCCGATATAGAACATGCAATAATATCAAACGAATACAGTTCATAAAGCGGCGGGCGAGGATATAATTTTGTTTGAATATTAAGATATTATTTCAAATGTAGCGGTTATAGAGCTCAGTCATTAAAGGAATAAAAGTGGACAAAGGAAATGAAGCATCACTACATTATCAACTAAATACTGGCTTTAGTTATGCCGTTGCATTTTTAACTACATTTATCAAAGCTTCATTTGCTTTTTACTGGTATTCTTCATATCTTCATGGTTATTAACTCATTAATTGATTTATTTTTTTAATTTAATCGATTTTCAACGTTTTATTGTCTGAAAACAATTCGAGACATTAGGAGTTGAGTGGCGGAACTCAACGCCGTTCTTTTTCGTGTCAGAGCAGGGGTAAAAACAATTCATTCTCACTACAGAGGAGCGAAAACACAGACATTATGTTAATATAATATGTATCATAAAAATTTATCTATTTAAGATTTAAATAAGTACCCATATATCTACGAGTATGTACCTACTACTCAACATCGAGAATATACATATATATTTACATAAATGTATTATAAATAAAATCATTTAAAAATAACTAATCATAGATTAACTTAAGTAATATAATTACCCTAGATAATTAATTAAAAAAAATGCAATACCAATGGTAAATATCGACCTCACATTATTAACCGGTCAACGTCTCATATCATATCGGGGCGATGCACACACACGAATAATTAACTGATGTGTCATGCCGCGAACACTGTTCATACTTTAACAAGAGCACTTATATAACAGCTCATTTAATTATAATATTCATTGATTTACTATATTACTTTAGATATCCTTTTAAAGGTGACCATTTATTTACCTAAGAAATAATAGATTTGTTCCGCCGACCTAAACTTATTGTTATATTATAGCTAAATTATACAAAAACTTTGTACAAATTGAAAGTCTATATATTATTCTGATGTTTAACATACATTACTGTAAAATTTCCCCTATTTCCTTCCTTCCTTTCCAAAAAAAAAAAAATAAGTAGGATACATAATAGTAAGTAAGGAAATACTTTAAATTTAATTAGCAGTCCAGTTTTAAAAAAAATGTGTGACACGTCACCATGACGCAACAGATGTACTAACAAAAAGGAATATATGATTTATTTTCCTTTTAGTTCTCATATTAAAATTATTAATTACAATTAATACTAATGTATTAAATCATTTCAGTTATACGACGATAGAGAGTAAGATTAATCAACATTAAAGTTAAACTAAACTAAGGGAATTCTTAATGTCTAGGCGTTAAAAATAATAAAAGATTTAGAATGGTGAAATTCAAAGAATGCCTTAGTTTTGTATGGAATTTAAAACGCGGTCGTTGGAAATATTTGCTCCAAAGAAAGAATTGTTCCTCTCCTCCTTTATTCTGGTATCTCTTAAGATACTTGTTATAATGAAAGTGATGAATATTTTTAATGTACAAAAGTAAAATAAGTTCACAATTGTTTTTCTTACTCTATCATTATTCCAGACAGGGATCATTACTTATCAACGCTTAGACATTCATCATTATTATTTCAGGTCTTATACAGTGTTGGTATCAATCTTGTGAATAAGATTATATTCTACTTATCGCTAAGATTTCAGTTTTTATGAATTTGCTATTTTTTTATATTATTTACTAGGTTAGATGTTAAAACAGAAATATGAGGAACGTTAAAATGGATCCTATTAATTAATTTTAGCGTTCTTATTAGTCCATATTCAAAACGCACTGGTATTAGTTGCACCTAAGAGCACACACAGATTGTTAAAGTGCATTCATCCTATTAATTCAAAATAAATATGTTAAACAATACGCAGATACTAATAAAATCATATATAATAAATATATGATTTAACACAGAAAATGTTATATGAATACATATATGAAATAAATATAAAGGTTATCAATTATATTTATGTATGAAACATCCAATTAAGCATTTCGAATTCGAATTTCTTTAATTTTGATTCTGAACAAATATGTATAATTTACTTGTGATGAATGGACCAAAAACATATTATTATATAATTACAAAGAATAGCGGTCATCTTCAAAGTAAACTTGTTCTTAATCAATTAGGTGGTCGAGCAAAAAATAGAGAGGTCTTTATTAATTTTAGTTACATTCAGGAGTATTCACATGTTATCATTATGTAGTTTAATAAAAATAAATTTAGAATATTTAAATTACATTAGGTACCAATATTTTAAATAACTTTAATATATATAAGTAACTAACCAGTTAATCAGAGGTCTTATCAACTTTAAAGTAAAAACGTCCAATAAAATAATAGACGTAAACGTAAGAGAGTTACTTTAAGACGTGGTTAATGAAAGCATTGCTTGGTTCCGCAGATAATACATCAGCTCATTAGCAAGCGTAGTTCAGCTAAAGAGGCCAAGTGGTGCTAGAGAAATCATTTTTGAAACCGCCACACACACACGAGAAATCTTAGTTGGAGAACCTAATTTTATTATTTCATTTATACATACATTGCATCACTTGTTTTTATTTGAAAATTCAATTGGAAATAGTATATTAAGGTATCGATAAACTCTGTATCGATTTTTTTCAAGCTTTACGTCGATGTTTCAAAACGCAAAATTAAATTTAAGTTGTGATCGTATTCCCACCCATCTCTCAAAACTTTAACACGATTGAACATACTGGAAGAATTTACGACAAACAGGTTCTAAACTCTAGTATCTACCGCCTTTTTACAAACAACATTTCCTTTTTAAATCTAGTGAGAAAATCAACACTAGTTAAAGCAGCTGGTACTTAAAGTGAGGCAAATGGAGACAAATAAATGAGTACTTCAGTAAATCTCGTTTTCCACCTTTACATTCGAATATCAAGCTTTTAATCGAGTACTTAACGAGCCTTCACATACACAAAGTTATTTCACTTAAATGATAGTCTCAAGCCGAATAAATACTGTTATTTCTTTGTTACTAACAGAGCAGTGCAGTAAATAGTCCTTTGTAGAGTTTACGCAAAGTAAGGCAGTGGGTATTAAGATTAGCGTACAAATTTATTGAACAACCGACGACGGAGCAACGCTTAGTAATAATAAGTTACGTAAACCACGGTTACTGTAACTAACACCTGTCAAACGCAGCGATCGCCGTGTCTTCTGTTAACACGAGGATGATTGTAGATTCGATTTTTATTATTAATTACAAAAATTACGTCACTTTCCATCCAATTTTCAAGACATTCCATATTGAATAGCGAAACTGAAAGCAATGTTTCGATTGATTGAAGTACAAAATGTTTTATATATACATATAACAACATAATAAACATTTATATACCTATATCAAAAAGTGTAAAACTAATACAGATAAAAGATGATAAATACATATTCACTTACCCACGGAAGAACGGCGTCAAATTCACTCGGTTCTGATATAATATTAAATCAATTACTCTTTTATAACGTTGAACTTGCAACTAGTTTTATGCATGCATTTTATTGTTCAAGTTGCACTTTTCACGGGAGATACTTCAGAGGTTTTACTGCTCTGAGATCTCTCGGTATTCTTATTAAAACTTTCCAGTGTGTTTGTCTTTTGTATAAAATGGATGAAACTAAGGCATAATAGAAAATATACGCTATTAAAGCTTTTAATTAGATACTAGCCGTGTTTATGGATATTTGTTAAGAAACTACGCTACTACTGTCAACAAACACGGCGCAACTTCGATAAGTCAAATCGCAAGGGACAAACAAAAATTATTTCGATTTATGGCTTCTTTGTCCTGTCGCGAGTCGAGTTTTAGAAGTGAATAGCTAGACACTGCGCTTTAACGATAAGTTTGTTTCTCGAACTACTACGTAACATAGCATCCAGTAAGCGACAGCATCACAAATTCATTCATCTTAATCAAGATTTTGAAAGATCACTCAAGTAACTATTCGTAGCAATAATTATTAAATAAGCTCACAACGTTTCTAAAACGCCTACGCCAAGCTAAAAATAAATTATTCTTAAGATGAAAAATAATTATTCACATTCGAAAAATCTAAATATTATTTTGAATAGATATTGTGGTATATTAAAATTAATATTGTCTTTTAGGATAAGTAATAACGTACTACTGTGCATATGTTATTATTTTTTACTAACAAATGTAAAACAATACAATAAACAATTAGCGATAGTTGTAGGTTTAATTAGGGCAGGATTGTAATAAACAAGTGTACTTTGGTAGACGTACACTTCTTTATACAATTTTAGGTACAAGCATAATATAAAAAATGACCTATTACTTATCAGACACTCCAAATATAGATCTCGAAAAATTTTTTGTAAAAATTAAAGTATTACTCAAAAATTCACATTTCAACCAAACATAACTTTAACTAAAAATAGCTTTACTGTTGTAATAGAATACAATAAAACACGCATAAAATAATATTGGTCTAAAATTTTAATTTATTCACCATTCACAGTGGAAAGATCACTAGCACAGTAGCGCCCAGTGTCTTACTAATAACTTCTTTCATATTTACAAATATTTGCTTTTATTCTTGACTTTATACACCCTTGCCTGTAGAACTTTTGCTATGAATGCTTAAGTAACTGTTGAAAGAGCTTTTTGTTCTTAAACGTGAAAGCTCAATATTTTCATGACTAATTCTTTTTATGAATGCAGGTACGCGACGAGCAGGATGTCCGATTTTTATGAGTATTTTATAAGCAAGTAAATATTAATATATATTGGTGTTAATCAAAATAATTATGTTATTCAGTAATATGAATATATAAGTACTGATTAACTTAATATAATGGAAAAAACTTTCCTCGTCCGTGCACTCTCTAGTAAAACAAATACAAAGTGCGGCGTTGAGCTCCGCCACACTACTGCCAAATTAAATGGGAATCAGAGGACATTTTTAGCACCACGTCATATCTGCCTAGCAGGGTTACTAAATGCGGGATAAAGAGTTAAGCTAGTCACATCATACAGCACATCTAGTGACACCGTGCGTACCAAATAAACTGTATCGGTTACAAGTGTAAACAACAATAGTACTATAGTAGTGCGTACGTGTTTACTGTACTGTAGATAGATAGTAGTGTAGTGTATGTAGTATAGTACAGTATAGTACAATATAGTATAGGCATCGCACCGGTGTGACGGGACTGGTTATCAGCTGTAGCGACCTTGCCAACGATTGCGTATTGCTTTCCACTTTGCATGTCAAGGGGAAACTGCGAACAGGAATATCTTATTATAGAATTCAGGAATTTAGCAAATATTTGCATTTTTAATATATTTCATTCTAATAATAAGGTAGTATTGATTATTAATAATTTCACATGTTTTGCGGAATAGGCCGAAATAACCTTGCTATTCAATTTCCGATCAAATATTGTAGATATTAATCACACACGTTAGATGGCATACTTTGACGCGTTACTATGATGACGTTGAATGCTCTCGACGATTGGGAGTTCGAATTTCTTAAAAGGAATTCAAAATCTTTTTATTTAATTCAATTTGATTTAAATAAGAAATACGATTGCATACAAAAAAACAACACTTACCTACTTTCCTCACGTCACGTGTCGGGTAGTTGATAAAAAGAACAATAGCGTTTACCGGGAGCGGTTATCAGTTGTTACACGACCTTGTTAGCTTTCATTGCACTTTGAATATTGCTCAACGTTTTACACGTTAAGATATACTTTTGTGATTACAAAATGTATTCAACAAAGGGTTTCTTATTATAGGGTACGCCAGACTTCGTAAGCTTATTTGATTGACATTTGGTTGAGAAACATTTAAATATTCGTTTATTAAATATTCATAACTATAAGTGCTAAGAATGGTTTATGAAACAATTATGAAGTTAGTCAATTCTACTGTAACTGTTACAACACAACAATTGCATTATCTAAACTATCGAAGATACAAGGATGCTACAGCTTCAAATCTTATGCCTTTGAAGCATTATTTAAGAAATACATACGACAAGAGTCTGATCAAGACATAAATGTTATCATTGATACAGACTCTATCATTAAAAATAATAATCCAGTTTCGACTAACATCTATAGAAAACTTATTTCACGTAAAGATCTCGCTGCTCAGCTAACAAAGGATAATATGTAAAAATGACAAAAAAGGTTCAAGCAAATAATCGTTTCCGAGAGACCTAAAACATTATAAAAAAACTTAGGAAAGGAGCTTTTATAAAATTAAATTTGAACCATTGAATATAAATGACCATATTATCTGAACAGTAATTCATCTGGATAATACAACTTCAGTAGTATTATACTATAATATAGCACTAAAAATGGGACATTGCTGTAATTTTTCGTTGCGTTCCACTTATTTCTTTTAGTGTCTGTTTTATCTTAATTTCCTTGCAAAAAAATATTTTTACCTTATTAGACCGGCTTCCCTATTGTCCACAATATTCTATAGAATAGTAATGACTAAATTTAAGGGGGACGGGACATAGATATATATGTATAGATATGTATGGTAAACATTTCATAAATAATAATTTAATTTTAATAATAGTATAGAGAGACAAATTATTTTTAACACGATGAAGGTATATTTTGATAAAAGCAGGATACAAAAAACGAAGATGAAAATCACTAGATACTTTGTTCATTTCCCAAGATACAAAAGTTGCACGACAATGCAATAAGTTAGATCGAATTAAATTATACACCAGCCATATTAAATAAACATACACCTTGTATAAGATAAAGTACTTATATAAGCAAACCACAATAAGGAAAATGTGTCAAGGTGTGGGGTTCAATCAAAATTCGACATTGCAGTATTACGAAAGGACACACATTCACATAAATATGTACACACATATATGTATATAAACTATATATGCACACATACGCAAATAACAACACGAAGGTAAGTGACTTATTAATATTCACATAATTTTGAATTCAATAGCGTAACTACACTTCATGAATAAAAATACAGCACTCGTTTTTATCGTCGATTTCTTCTCGAGATGTGATAAATACTGTGATTCAATCTTAAATATGTTTGGAGTAATTGAGATGTTAATGGTGAATCTTGTATAGGTATCGTCGAATGGCTACATAAACAAACTTTATTTTGTTAGTTGAAAGCTGAAATGTAAAGGCAACTAAATGTTAAAATGTTCAGTAAAAAAAACAAAATTAAATCTTATACAAAATTAACTAAATTTACATATTACTGTCACAATTTATTTACCTTTCTTTTTATATTAGGTAGTTAGGTGGTCACAAATTCTTAAGCTGTATGTAGGTTATAAGTTGACTATAGGACCAGAGACAAATATGTTTTTTTCTCAGCTTCACGCATCGGAGCAGGAAGATAAACTTGTGTAGAGTATCTAACTCTATTCTGCACTTGCGGCCCTAATTCGAAATTCATCGTAGAGCTTTGTCTTGCCAGATGGCGGAATTTAAATATTTAATCCCCAAATGTGGGGATCAAAGCCGCAACCATCGAGAAAACAAATCATAGATTACATAAAATATTTTTCTTTACCAATAAAAAAAAAGAAAAACATTTTAAAAACAAGAAATATTATAAAATATAACACTATGACAATTTCACAGTTGCGTTATTCACATTTTAATCTTCTTTATGCATGAGATATGTTTCTTTTATTGCCACTCCAGGGAATTGAGTTATTAAGAAAATATTACTTGAGCTACTTGCGTTTAGCAATAAGCGGTTCTTATTACTTAAAGTTTCAAAGAGAAACTTATTTAGAATAAGACTTGTCGTCAAAAGAAAATTAATAAAATCAAAGGAAAGCTTCGTACTGGGCATTATTAAATCAACGTTTTTTATATAAAGCCATTGTCGTTGCGGTATATGCTTATTTTAATGTGATAGTAATGCGTCAAATCCATACTTAATATTTTTATATTTTATATTAGCTTCACGCTGTATCCCGCACGTAGCAGGGAAAGCAGACGGAACCTGCGAATCAAGTGATAAAACATTCTGTTTCCGTTAAAGCACTTCCTTTCCCCGCTTTCCGCCGAGTTCTGGAGGCATTGTATGTTGAATGGCGGAACTCAACGCCGCTCTTGGGCACATTACCAGAGACAGGAAATGGAATTATTAAATATTTCATATCCTCGAGTGAGAATCGAACTCATAATCTGTTTAATTTACAACCGCACCTTTTTTATAGGTAATAAAAAACAAAATATAAGAACTAGAATGGTATGGTATTAAATATTTCTAGTCTGATCAAAATACGCAACTACTGCATAGCATAATAAAAATGTCTCTAATTGCCAGAAAAAAGAGAACGGAGTGACTTAACACTCGAGTCATTTCTCTTAATAATACGATTATATTCTGTAGTAAAACTATTTGCAATTGACATTTTGACGGTCGAATTTTATTTTTCTGAAAAACACGAGCAAAAACAATTAAACAAAAATATTCACCTACTTTCATCGTATCAGACTGTGACCTTTCCAAATGCTGCACGAAACTTCTAAACAATGAAAAGCAAACTTGTCGGTGTTGTTAAAATATTCATGAAGAACAAATAAGCTTTTATTTAGTTTTACTTATGAGAGTATCATTTATTTAAAATACATATCTATTACATTGTGGCCGTCGTGGCACAGTGGCACAAGCGAGTGACAATAAACGTGATGGTTGAGTTCGATTCCCACTGGTGGTATGAACGACTATTTATATTATAATATTCTCATTCTGCGCTCTGGTAACAAAGCGACGCGTTGAGTTCCACCACTAAACGTGAAAAGTGGGGAACGGAGTGGTTTAACACTAGGTTCCTTCAGCCTACCCATTATAAGGATGGATTCAGGGTAAAGCTGAAAAAAAAACCTACTTACCATATTATTACATAATATTGTTTCTAAAAAACTCTTTAGCATAATATTAATACTCAAGTCAAATAAGGAAAGTTGTAATCATTGAGAATGCAAATGACGTTCTATGTAATTGTAATGTTCTTTTCTGTGAATAATGTAAAAAATAATCGTTTACAGCAATCGTCTATAGTCAATTTTATATGTTAGGTATATAATATATTATATAAGTATTAATATTCTAAAAGTGTTAATGTGTTAAATTTAAAAGATATTGATGAGACCAGTCGTGTCGCAAAGGC
Organism: Heliconius erato x Heliconius himera; assembly: GCA_013421005.1. Lineage (NCBI taxonomy): Eukaryota > Metazoa > Arthropoda > Insecta > Lepidoptera > Nymphalidae > Heliconius > Heliconius erato x Heliconius himera. Next base: position 61,603 of record JAATLQ010029397.1, on the reverse strand, counting down.
AGAAACGTGCGACTATAAACGCGACAGGTTGTAGATGGTAACGATTCAAAGCGCAGCGTTAAGTTCCAACTTCCGCTACTCAATACGCAATGCCTGTTGAATAAGGAAGAGAGGATGGAACGGACGTATCATAATGGGAACGAAGCGTCTTTATACTGGGTTCCCGGGTTCCCTCTGTCTACTCTGTTACGAGCAGGATACAGCGTGAAGCTAAAAATAAATTAATATATGGTATGCAATCAAGCAGTTATGTTGTAGTATATTTTCAAACTTTTGGCACTACACAGGAAACTCATAGCAAAGTGGTTGATTGATAGTGTATTAACTACAACTAGTTTGTATAACATTTAAAAAACGAACATTTTATATTTCATTTATTATCATTACTTAGATGATTGATAAACAAAATATAAGCAAGAACGTAATCGAAGTTTAAATATATTGTTATAACTAACTAAAGTTTGTTTAGACTGTCGAGTCAATTAGTGGTTTGATACTAAGCACGACCTACATCCTAACCTCAGTATTTATGTGGTGAAGTGCTGTTTTGGTCTAAATTATAAATTGTAGGCTTCAATAATTACATCATGAGGCAGATTGTGCGTATTTGATTGTTTGTGATAGTTATGGGTTCAAATCTGGTCTGAGAATTTTTTTTTGGTACATTAATTGATAATATTTGTTTTCATTTGTATAATGTGGCTTTAGGTACAATCTACGAACACGCAACAAACAAAACCGAAGAATTTAGATACTTATTATATATCTACTATACTTACAATAGCTTCCCTTTGCTTCTGTTGCAATACTGAATAAATAACAACTAAAAAGGAAGGTAATGTTGATGCTTTATATTTTTAAGTTATTTTTATTTATTAAGCTTAAATGCATAAGTATAATTTTACATTTTTGCAACAGACATGTGTATAATATTGTGATACATTTCTTATTTTATATTTAAGAAGTTTACTGATAGGATTACTTAGAGAATATGATTGCGACATTATTTCCGCGATATTTCACTTAATTTTAATTAAAATACAAAAATAAAACATTAATATATAATTAACAATTAAAACGCACACTATTACTTATATATAGCTTGATATGGAACAAGAATTATTTTTCCCCAAAGTAACTGTGCGAACGTAAATACATTCATTACTACAGTGGACCAACTCTACACGAGTTGCATACAACAGATCTCAGTGGAAATTCCAATCAAAATGTAAATTTAAACCACCACTAGTTTACATTTATTTACTGTTTGTCGTTGGAGACTGGGCTAGAGCTCGTCTGTTTTACCTGCTGACCGTATCATTATGAAGCAACTGTCAACTTTTAAATATGTTAGGAAACACTGACATTGTGGTCACTTTCTGACAATTCATATTAAATATATGTAAATATTGTTATATTTATATGTTCCGCTCGCAAAAATAAATTTGTCACTCACTGAAACGAGTATAGTAGGTACAGATAGGTTTCTAAGTCATACAAGAATATTTAGATAAAAAGAGTTTTTACGTTTTTCCCACATAGCAAGAGGGAACAAAGTGCTAAGATCCTCTTCCTCCTCACATTCAGCAAAACTTTGCGTTTTGAGTCGCGGAACTAAACACCGCGCTTCATCTACGAGAGCGAAGAAATAATATAGGTAAATAAAACATATTTATGTTTTATGACAAGTGTAGAAAAACTATGAAAGAAAAAGAATAACCGAATATTTACTTAATAAAGTAAGAAATGTATTTTAAAAATTATAATACAATGTAAAATTATATGATATAATCATATTTAACGCTGTGAAAAGTTTGCGATACAAAAATATTCAACACAATTAACACAGCTGAACACCTTTTAAACCAGTAACACCATTTTTAAATAAAATTCATATTTATATTATTACGTTCAGCGTCATCTCGCTATACCTACTTATATCATTTTAATTGCCTTTGACGTCGTTTGCTAGAACACGAGACGGTCGTAGAATTAATTTTGCCTAAAAATATTAAGTACGTAGGAACATTTTAAAAAGAGTTGTTGAAGTTTAATAAAGACTTTGCTGCAAATTTTTATGAAACATTTTGATACAAAATAACTTGAAAATATCAGCGTTGCATATTCCTTTGCGCAAATAGATTTATTTGGCAAATTTAATTAAGAGGAACCTTAAGAATAAAATATGCCGTTTACATACAAAACTTAAACATAATAACGAAAAAAATTGATAAGAAATTAATTTGTTACTTGTAATTTGTTAAATATCTATCTATCTGTATATATGATTCTTGCACTATACAACACTGAATGCAAGTTTCATTTATCCCACCTCCATAGATATAAGGAGAGTTTTGGAGCGGAACAGTTAAGTGCTTCGGTCGCCGAGGTCTACGCTTCCATTGTGCCGTCACAAAAGAAACCTAGGCAAAGGATTTATTTTACAATAAACTGGGGTAAATACTATAAACAACACTTGATAGCAAACTTTGAAATTTGAAAATCAATTTGAAATGCCACCGACCTAAATAACCTTAAATAAACAAACAAACGAAATTCCCTTTTGTTATAATCGATATAACTTAGAAAGAGCTTATAGAAAATAAAAGATTTTTTTCGATTTGCCGATTTTAATTTCAATTATAGGCTGATAGGACCACTGTTAGTTAGTTTGACCGATTAATCTCGAGTCCATACAGACAATTATTCAAATAGTTTGAAGTAAAGCTGTGAAACGTCCAATTGTTTGTAGTAACAGTTACTTATTTATACGTGCCTATTTTAAAAATGATTTCTTATCTATAATACAATATTTTGAAGTGCACCGGTAGTGTTGGCGACCAACGGTGAACACGAGACGACCGCGGACATTGAAACAACCTCGTCATTTACATATTACCGAGTGAAACTGCATATAAAGTTTAAGAAGAAGAATTTGCATTTGCATTCAATGACAATTTTCCTGCCAATTGACAGAGAGAATAATGTTCCGTGCATAAAGGTCATTCATTACATATTATTCTATTTTTGTAAGAGATATCTGCATATAATTATTTTTCAATCATCCTTTAATTATGGAATACATTTAATTATGATTAATTTAGTGTATATAAAAAATAAATAAATCAGCTTCACGCTGTATCCCGCACACTGCAGGGTAGGTAGAGGGAACTTAATGTTTAGACACTCCGTTCCCCACTTTCTGCCGATTTCTGGAGGCATTGCGTGTTGAGTGGCAGAACTCAACGCTGCGCTTGGCATCGACACCAGAGCGAAGAAATGAAAATATAAATTTAAGTAAATATTTCATCTCCTCGAGTGGGGATCAAACCCACAACCAGTCGATTTACAGCCACACCTCGTGCCACTGCGCCACGACTGGCCTCATTTAGTGTATATCAGTATAGATAATGCCGCAGTTAGTACCTATATACCTATATAAAACTATAATGCTATAAGCTATTCGATATTGCGAAGTCACCAGTACTCTATTATTATCTATCAATAACTCCAATACATTGATATGAAATAATCGTCCTGAACGAGGTTAAGGTGCAGTGAAACACGCGGAGGCAATTACACCTCGCGCACTCGCAAATAGCTGACCGCTCAAAGAAACCGTAGCACATACGCAATTAATTTAAATGGAATTGTAATATACCTACTTTTTGCTTTTATTATAGTTTTTATTTTATCAACTAAATTAAAGCTTATGTAATATATCAATATATTAGGAGAAGACGCTTATTAATATAATCATGACTAAGGTTCACAATAAAATAAATTATTTTGGCAGGATTCTTTCAAAATATTTTATATTTTTTTAAGTTTGACGTTGGCCGTACATGGTAAATTAGTAGTAAGACACTCCGTTTCCCATTTTCCAACAAATTTTCAAAACAACAAGAGTGAATTGAGTGACGGATTTCAATTTAGATAGAAATTTCGCCGCGTTTTATCTAGTTACCCAGAACGGTAAAATGGTTATATGAATTATTTTCATTCGATTCTTTCACGTGGGAATCAAAGCAACAACCATCGCGTTGACAGTCAGACATCAGATGATATGCCGCTGTCCCACAACAACCTTCTAGTAAAAAAAACGTAATTCATTTAACGAAAATAAGCAAACAACAATCCCAGTAACTATAACTTTAAAATAAAATTAAATTTTAACAAGAGGCACGACATCATAGTATTAATTACTACTTCGCTTTAACTCTTATATATCATCAGTATTGAATATTTAATTTTATGCAATTAATAGACGTTCCTATGATAGTTAATTTACATAATGTTAATTTAATTAGGGTTTAACACACGTTTAAAACGATTATATAATTACGTAAATTTTACTTTAACTATTAAAAAAGATTACTGTTACATCGTTGTGAACATTTTAAATAAATAGAGTTTAAACTTTAGACATAGAAAAATGTTTCTTACAGTTGTTCAATAATATTAAACTGTATTAGTCTAGCATCAATCATTTACTTTATTAAACATATTTACATATTAAATTATAAACACTTTCGAAAATATCGAACGTTCAAGAATAGGGCACTGGACTGGCAGCCGTCCAACATCACCTACAGCAGTCATTAATGGAGCCGACTATTTTATTTCAAGATACGGAATTGCGATACATATTTTGTTTTAAAATATCAAAAAAAATGCTTGTCGAAATGTTGAAAGGAATTTTATTCATTAAAAAGTAATGTATATTTTTGTAAAAAAACAACTCTCTTTTCTTTGTGTGAAACCGTTTCATTGTAGGAAATTATTGTATTTCTGTTATGAAAATATTTCATTCCTTCAAGTGCGAATTGAATCCACAAACGTGTTCAGTCAGACGTTGTGCCGGTGTTCCACTATGGTTTCAAAATTAAATATTTATAATTTGAATAATTTAAAAAAACAATACGTTTAAAATAAAATTTTCTTTCTCTGGAACATGACTCAAGGTGCATGAAAATGCAATACCACATTTCAAAACTTAACAATAATCATTGTCTTTATCAATCTACAGTTGTACAAATAACGTCTACATTATCGAGCACTATCCATATCTAAGCAGTGGGCGCACACAATAGTGGCATCAATTGTTCATATATAAACAGTAGCGTTAAGTAGACTATACTGGGGCATTCTTTTAATGGAAAAGCTCAATCATTCGCGTCATTTTTTAACCGTATGTGCATTGTGGCATTAAATAAGTTAGATTTGACCAGAAAGCTACTTTTTATATAACATTTTCTTAAGTTTTCAAAATTATATAAGGAGAACTATAACGGTGAAAATATTAAGGTTAGAGTCGGCAATCGAACCCACAACCGTTGCGTTGAACCGTTGCACGCCTGTGCTCTTGCGCCACGATAGCCTCTTATTCTGCCACTGGTATATAAATAAATAATTTATTGTTAAATTCGAAATAAATTATTTTAAACATTATTTAACATTTTATACATATGGTAAGAAGTAAAAACAGTATCACGTGCATAGTAGCGACTCATTTACCATAATTTCCAGCTGAATCAATGTCTAAGCATGGTATTTTAATAGTAGCATACATTTTAATGATTATAACATTATTTGCATTTTAATATAATTTACGTTTGGATAGTTTAGTAATTGTTACTAAAGAGAATTATCTTGAAAGAATTGAGCTAGAAGAAATTGTTGTTGCTATAGAAAAAAAGTAGAGCGCAAACTTAGTGACAGACAAATCATTTCATTAATAGCCGCATCGAAACTTTTAACTATGTATTATACAATGTGAGATTTGCATGAACAATATTATACATTATTAGCTTCGATTCGAATTCAGCTTACATTAATAGATACTTAACTATTACTGATTATAATATTGAATAGATCATTTAACATTTGTATATGAAATGAATTGATTAGTATTTACAAAAGTAAATTCGATTAGAGAGATAACAGTATCGATAATAACTGAATGAATATTACGTTACAATTTTAAAAGGAGCCAGCCATACGTATATATGTATAATGAAAAAAAAAATGCATATGATGTATGTAGACACACATGAAATAATTAGTGTTAAACAAAACTAACGACAGTTCCACAATTTACCACAGGGAAGGCTGTCGGTGACGATATTTCGAGATAAGCCACTTCGCTGAACGCTCCTGTTACGTTCCCACGCCACTGGTGTAGGGTGTGGTCGGAGTGTATGATAGTTACTATATACAATTAGACGCGGCTTCGACCGCTTCAATTTATTGTTATATTAAAACTAAATTATACAAAATATTTACAAACATTTTAGTCTATGTGTTATTCTGATTTATAATTACAGTAAAGTTTCATCTAAATCCGTTCAGTCAGGGGAACAAACATCGATCCATTCTCGCCAATTTACACATTTATAATATTAATGAATATGTGATCATTTTGATTTGATTCTAGGAAAGTAATTTAATCATTTTTTTAATGATTCAATAGCTTTGAGCACTAAAATAGATACATACATGTATAACTAAACTAACGTAAGCATTGTATTCTGATGAAATGTATGTTAAGTAATAAAACTATTCGTATGTGTTTGTAAAATACAAAAAAAATCTTCAATTTACTTTAATATAAACACTTAAAATTGTTTAAAGTTAAAATAATCACAGAATGTAAAGTTAAATTCATATTTGATATGAAGAACAATTTAAGACAAAATCTATAATCAAAATAGTAAACTAAATGATAACTATCAAAAAATAGCCCGCTGCAACAGAGTACGTACACTAGACGCACACGTCCACAGTGGCACACGATTGCCGGGCCATTTCGTGTTAAAATATAATATAAACTTAAACTCTTCTATTAAATTTACAACAGATCTTGAATTTAAATTGTTTGTACAAGCTCATAGTAAAAGTTCATTTGCGTAACCCCGTCGAAACTGCCTGCCTTGGAATTTCACTGTATTATATATACAATGTAAATATTTATAGGGGTCAAGGGCCTGTGAACATTTAAACTGGATTGTCGCTATGGTATTCATACTAGGATAATAGAAATTAATAAATATTTAACAAATATATCAACGTTTTTAAGGTAAATGATTAATTTATAAATTTTAAAAACGGATACAGTACGAGATTAGGTGTATTCAAAAATACTGTAGGTTATTTGCAGAGGTAATTTAGCTAATGTATTTATTATCAAAAATAACGATGTTAATATATTATGCATAATATATTGTTTAAAATAATATTTTTATTGAAAGTTTATATAAAATAATAATATAAATAAATTTAAATTCTTACTTAATTATGTTCTTGTTGCTATTTTTGGTTTTCCGTATTGAAAAACATAACGTTACGTACGTTAAATAAAATAAATTATTAATATGATTTTCGCAAAAATCTTTTAAAGATAATTATTTTAATGTACGTTACAAACAGGTAATTTACTTGTAAACGTAATGAGAAGTAGGTAAGAAAAAATTATAAATTTAAATCTGTGCAGCCACCAACAGCTAACTCCAGTTCTGATTTGTCCTATACTGTATATAATAAAATAAAACATTCATAGCTCGCTTCAAAGTCACCAAATAAAAAAAACTTATTTAATTACAATAAGATACCAACCAATTAAAAATAAATAAATAAAAAAAATCCAATATAAAATACCAGGAAGACATAAGACGTAAGGAGCAATATCAACTGAGTCTGTTCCCAACATAGCGGTCTTCGACCCGGGAACAAAACGCCTTGACCCGCGAACTCCTGCCAACCTCCTAACGCCCGCTGTTGTCCTGGTACTCCGGCTCGATTACCCAAAACGTACGATGACCCCTTTGAGTTCGGTTAACCACCTAACCGTTCATAATGCGATACTTTTGAATTCTTAATGGATTTTTTATGGAATGAATTAATATCAATTATTCTTATTTGTAGAAGAATTTATATAAATAATATTGTTGAAAAGAAAGTTAAAATGTTGAAATTAAATCTAATTTTAAAATACAATTTTTAAATATATTTTTTTTATATACAGATCTTTTTTACTTTTTTTTAACATCAAGCGCTTATATTTAGATCATACATAATATGTACATATAAATTACGTGATATTAACGCAGTTCAGTTAGAATGTACATATCTGAACACGATGCATATTTCGTCCATTTCGTGTAATGTTATCGAGTATTATAATATTCATACAACACACATCACGGCGTTCAGTTGCAGAATGTTCTTAACACAACGTTATAAGAAACTATGGACATCGTTCGGTCGGTCACCCAATATAACATTTCTAAATTAGAAGTGGGTGAGTTAGTAATAAATAAAAAATAAATAATCCCATATATTATATAAATATAATATCAATATCAACATTAACTGTGATGAACCGTAACACCGCGTCACACGAGCCCGACCTGGCACACGTCACTAGCCGACTCCCAAGTGAACGACCCAACAACCTTGAAACATATGAATATTATACCTATATTCAGACATCAGAGCACCCGAATTCGCTACACAATTTAAAAATCATCTCAGTCTACATATAAAATTACTCTAAACGATTTATAAATAACAGGTTTACAACGAAATGTCTAAATAGCACGTGATTATTACTTTTTTTAACTTCACGCTGTATCCCGCATGTAGTATGGAAGGCATAAAGAAACTTGTGCTACTTCGTCTCCCACTTTCTGCCAAATGTTCGAGACATTACGTGTCGATTAGCGAAACTAAACACCGCGTTTTGTCTGGTTACCAAAGCAAGGAAATAATAAAATTAAATAATCAAATCCCCGAGCGAGAATCGAACCCACAACCGTCGAGTCACACTCTTGAGCCATTGCCCTACGACGGCGTCCTATTATTGTTAATTCTTTTTTTTTCAAGTTGCAACTTTGTGTTCAAACTAATCTTTTTCTTATTTCAATAAAAGTTTCATATAGAGTTTAAAGTGACAAGGACGATTTTTATGTGCATATAATAAAGAAAATTAATTAATATCATAATTATTACTGTGTAGTGGCTGTAGTGGCGCAAGAACGAGACAGTTGTGGGTTCAATTCCCACTATTGAGTATTTCATACCAAATATATTCAATATATTAATTTAATTAACATTTAATATTTTCATTTCCTCGCTCTGATAAAGAGGCAAAGCGCGCCGTTCAATTCTGCCACTCAACGTAGTGTCATAAAGAATTCGGCGGATAGTGGGAAACGCAAGGGCCGCAATGGGGAATAGAATGTCTCCACAATAGGTTCCAAGTTTCCCTCTGCCCACCCTACCACGTGCGGGAAGATACCAAAAAATACTTATTAATTAGTATAGTATGTTAGACGCTAATTACTAATTATATGTACTGTCTGCTACATTAAATATTGTTAAACAAATTATACGTAAATCATACATTATAACATTTTATTTTTTACAGGAAACCAAAATCACATTTAGTCCGTATTAAAGCATGACTTACATAACTAATAAAGAGTTTAAGACACGCGTTAGCTTAGACTGGAGATCAAGATTTGAACTCATAACCTCTGAGTAGGGCAAACGACGTTCTTTGAACCCTTTCTCCAGTGCCAGTCTATAATCGTCATGAAATATAAAATCTGTGTATTGAAATATACAAAAATAATATTTTTTATATATATGTAACTGGGGAATAAATTAACCTTGATATAATTTTGTTTTCGTTTTTAAATAGTTGTATTTAAATTATTAAAACCATTTTACCATTGTTCAAATACTTGCACTAACACCTGTGCAAGTAGTAGTGAAGTCGCGGCGAAAAACGTTTTAATAATTAGTTACACTTAACGATAGGATTTTTTTGTTCAGTTTCACGATTTACTCCGTGGAATAAATAAAATGTCAAACTGAATAATAAAATCAGGGTAGGGATAGGGAGGGCCTAGTGCCAAGACACTCCGTTCCCCACATTCCGCCGAATTCTGGAGGCATTGTGTGTTGAGTGGGATAACTCGACATCAGAGCAAGGTAATGTAAATATTAAATATTTAATTTCCTGAAGGGGAAATCAAACTCACAACCCATCGCGTCGCGTTACAGTCACATGACACTTGTGCCCCAGCGCCACTACAGCACACATGACATACAATAATCGATGCATATACTTAATTTTTTACTACACACGATTACAATTAAGGCTTAGAACATGTGATTAGCATTAGCTGGTTGTACATTCAGATCACACGGCACATTACCGAGGCGATCGATTAGCCGCGTGAGCCCCTTACGGTTTAAATAGATACAGGCGTGTTTTATGAATATTTTCGATCGTGCCGCGTCGCTTATGTAAATTTTTGTAATTATCTATTCGGGCGAGTGGACGAGCAGAGCACCTTGGGTTTGTTGCCGACTTACATTTGATTAGTAGTAGTGTAGTGGCGCGACAGTGATTGTTTAGGAAGTATTGTTACAAGTTGATACGTTTCATAATGTTGGTAAACGTCTATGTATTGTAAACTTTACTTCAATGTCTAGACGAAATTTATAAATATTCTAATTTTTCTACTATAATAAACGAATTATTTTTTATAACTAATAAGATTATTTTAAAACTAAAATATAATTTATTAAGATAATAGATATGTTAAAACCAATTTAATAAGCCCAAGAAAACCAATTTAATAAGACATCGTCAGGTCCACGTCACAAAAGAAATTAAAAGAATATAACAAGAACAATCTTTTTAGCTTTTTCAATTTTATTATATACTTATATAGTTAACTAGATCTGGACCTAATAATACCATGTTAAAAATATACATAAAAATGTCACAGATTACACAATACAAAATTAAAGGTACCGTTTGAATATAAGTTTGTAGTGCGTCATCGCTCACGTAGCCAAGTTGTCCACGTCGCGATAACGGTACGCCGCGCCGAGCCGGATGGAACATCCGGTTACCTCAGCCGGCTCAGTGAACAAACAACGTGTTTCGATACTACGGTTGTGGGATCATCTCCTTTTAAAGTATGTACTTATAAATCAATATATACTTAATAAAAAAATCTTTGAAAACTAAGGTTTACATAAATGTTAAGTAGATGTATTCATATTGTCAATATAAATGGAAAATTTACAGAAATTAGAAAAATGTTTTTAATTCAAAATATAGTTTCGAAACTAAACGTTCTGTTTTTGCAGCCTTTAAATACTAATACAATATTTAAATTTCGGCAACTAAAACTGCCTAGACTTGTATCCTTATGATTGTTCAACGATACATCACGGATGTATGAACGATATATTTAATTACATCTTGTATAGGTATAGGCATAGGATAATCCTAACATTTACTTCGTTTAAGTTGCAAAGAATGTGAAAAGATATGACTAAAGGATAACCGTACACAGTCGGTGGCATTAAAATAATAATAAAAATTAAATTTAGTTATTTGCAACTACATAAAAGATATAATTAAGGTATTAAGTTCTTCGAATTTCGGTCGCAGCGGAAATTAAGCCTGCGATTCTTGAGTGGGCGATACATACACCTACGAGCTCGAGTTAAAGAACAATTTTTAATATTTTTTGCTGACGTAAGTACAAACAAATATATATTTTCCATTTTTATTAAAAAAAAATATTATTGCCTATGTTAGAGCAATTTATTTATTAAATAACGGAACATTACTTTGAGGATAAATAAAAAAACTTAACCAATGCGAATCGGACTCGCCCAACGAGCATTACGAATAAAAGTAAAGCAATTTAATAAATTTTATTTGTCAGTGACAAATAAAATTTATTAAACTGTACTTTTTAAATAAATTCTCTGTGAAATAAACTTCAGTTTGTATTTTTTTTTTCGGTGATCCTATTGTGACTCTTTGAAATTATCAATTTTTGGAGTGTTTCTTCAAATCTGAGATTAAGATGTTATTTTAAACGAACAAGATCGACGATGCCAAGAAAAGTTGCAAGAGTTGTCACAATAAATATTTATTTCTGGTTGTATTGGCGTAGCATGAAGTGTATGTTGCGCTTACGGGTTGTATCCGATACGTACGATTTATGAAGCGATTTGAACAAATGTCGTGTGCTCTTTAACAATGTGCACCACGTACATTATGTGTTTTATGTATTTCAATTCTAGAATTTAAGAAATATTATTAGCCTATTTATGAAAAAAAAATTACAAATACTAAAAATTTGATAAGATTTCCTAATTTCCAATATAAAATTGTAAAAAATATTCCGTTACAACACTTCTATATTAAAAAAGTTTACATAAATTTGTTTATTTTGTTAACTTAAAATTTCTTACATATAGGCAGATAGGAGGGGAACCTGGGTACCTAGTGGTGGCATAACTCAACGCCGCGCTTTGCCTCTTTACCAGAGCGAGGAAATGAAAATATTTCATTCCCACGAGTGAGAGTCGAACCCACAACCGTCGCATTTACAACTGCACGTTTGTGCCCCTGCGCTACTTTTAATGACAATTTGATAAATATAAATACAGTTAAATACTTCGCCATTCCAATACAATTTGTATTAAATATATGATAGTTCCAACGCTCGAATACTCGCTACTTCCCATCAGGAGACCTCCAATACACCATTAGTACGACAAGACGCTATTGATAAGAAAAGGGTTGCATCTTCAGTAATACATTAACTGGTTCTATCTGTTGGATATCACTGGAATAAATCAGATGGAATGTGATTTTGAGATGCACTAACGATGCTTTAGTTAAAGTGTAATGAGTAAAAGCTTCAGGCAAGTAAATTGCGATCTAAGTCTATCTGTACTACTAATATTATGCAGGTGAAGTGAGTTTGGTTGAACGCGCTAATCTCAAAAACTACTGAATTGAAAAATTAGTTTCATTTTTATACGCTTGTCAAGGGGGTTATGGGCTGTATTATTACCTCAAGTGCTTAGAACGTGTCATATGTCATACACAACTCTAACTTAATTCAAATTCACATCACGTGTTAAAACCAGTACAATATATCTAAAATTACATTTACTAAGATTTTTTTGTTATTTTGTTTTCTTATTTGCAGCATATTTGGGTATTTATTCATTTTAATTTACTTAACCTCTTATAATTTTTCGATTTTATTTAATTACAATAATATTATTATATTATAGTCAAAATCCACAATTTCACCTAAATTTGTAAAAGATAATTGTCATTGGAGCAGCAGGTGTCGGCGTTCGGTACTAAATTGTGTACAGTAAATCCTGAGCGACGCGAGGCCCGAGGGTTGCTCGCCTCTATAATTAAAAGTAAAGAAGTTTAAGGCTAGACGCTATTAAATTAAATTATCTAAACTGACCTGACCTCGCTTGATCGCTCTATTATTTATGATGAGTGTGACATTTTATTTAATAAAAAATAATAAATATTGATTGACAGCCATTTGAAGCCAGTCGTGGCGCAGAGTCACAATACTGCGAAATAAAGCACGAAATACGACAGGTTTTGGGTTCGATTCCCACTCGAAGAAGTGAAATTTTTATCACTTTCTTTTCCTCGCTCTGGCATTGGGTTCCGCCACTCTACACGCAATGCCTTCAGAATTCGGCAGAAAGTAGAGAATGAAATTGTCTTTGTGGGAAGGTAGTGTTTTAACACAAGATTCCAAGGTTCCCTCTGCCTATTCTACTGTGTGGGATACAGTGCAAAACTAATAAAATTATTGACAGACTTTACAATGACATTGATAGACGTTATTTAAATATTAGTTGATTATAAGGAAACCAATTACAATGTAACGTGTATCAATACTTACGTAACTGTTGTCTAGGTTTTAAGAATTAATTATTTATATTACACGAAGTTGGATTTAATTAAAGGATTGTGAAAACACTACAAATTACGATAGTAAGGTCGACATTTTTCATTTTAGTGGAAGACCTCGACGTTTTAAAGCATTTTTAGTAAATGTCAACATCCAATTAAGTCGATACCTTTTATGGTGCACGTGTGCATTGTACAATGCATGCTTTAGCATATAGATTGTATAATATTGATCACCTTCACTTCATTTCTTCTTTTAATAAAATGTATCTATTCTTTTTCGATTCTATCTATCTATTTTTTTGTAAGACGGGGCCACATCGTCTCATAAAGTTGTTTCATCTTCTATTAAACGACTTCTACTATGCAACAGAGGGAATTAATAAAAAATCTTCAATTTTTATCTTAATTTTATATGGAAATTGCAATTTATGTAGTAAATACAATATATATGTATATATAAGCAGTTTTTAAATGTCAATAACAATGTAATTATATGTGAACTTGAAACCGGAGCTATAGTTTTGGACATCTATGCAACTGTAAAGAAGTTACAGTGATATCTTCCCATTGATGCATCACATGAAACTTTAGCTAAATTAAAATAAAATAAATCAGCCTCACGCTGTATCCCGCACACAGTAGGATAGGTAGAGGGACCCTAGTGTTAAGACACTCCGTCCTCCACTTTACGCCGAATTCTGGAGGCATTGCGTGTTGAGTGGCGGAACTCAACGCCGCGCTTTGCCTCGACACCAGTGCGAAGAAATGGAAATATAAATTTAAATATATATTCCGTCTCCTCGAGTGGGGATTGAACCCACAACCAGTCGATTTTCCAGTCCTACTTTGTGCCCCTGTGCCACGACTGACCTCAAACTAAAAATAAAATGTCAAACAAATAATTATTAAGTAACTAAACATAGAGCTTTCACATTAAACGTCTCAGTACGGAGTGGGATACTACACTAATATACAACATCCACCGTCGGTTATTGTTATCGAGACGGGGTCAAGTTTCAACATCTGCCGATACACCCGACGCGGACTTGGCTCAAGTAATTACTATAGTCATTATCGTATACACAATAAAGGTCATAGATATGTACGCCTGTACGCCTGTCCGACCGTACCTACGTACCTACTACGTGACTCAGCCGGGCTGTATGGCTGTTTCGTTACAGCTTACGGCAATTTATGCAATAAATCGAGTTTCCCATATTTGTAGATATGTTTTTAGAGCATAAGTAATGTAATATATTATTTATTAGTATATAGTTTGTATTTTTGTTAATTTTAGACTGGCATTTGTTTTTTACTAATATTGGCATTGATTTTGCTATAATTTACATAATGTTTTGAAGTTTCCATTTATACAAAAACGTATTATGTATTGGTGAAAATCTACTGAAATAATATATTTTAAAATTAAGAAAAATATGTGAATATATCATACAAAAAAAAAACCATTTGGCATCTACAAGTGAAGTCAATTCAAATTATCGCTTCATCCTCGCATTCCCGACTAGCGAGGCCTATTAGCGTAAAACAAACAATAAAGGAAAAGTGGGGGACGGACCACCCGCTAGGTAATGACTGGATTACCGACTACAGCTGCACGACGCGTACGATAGAGTTACTAACTCACGTTTACTTTTTCCTTGGACAATATTTGTGTAGTGGATGATATTTTTGACAAACAAAAGCTTGTTTCAATAAGGTATTATGTTAAATACTCTTTAATATACATTTAAAGTTAAATGTTAAAGTTAAGAGTAATTAAATTCTTTATTCGTATCTAAATTAAATAAAGTCCCACTATGAAGGCGTAAAATATATATCAATTAGTAGAATCCTTTTACATGTATCCCTCTTCCTTCTATGATCTGGGCACCCTCCACGTGAACGAGGCTGTCATATCAGATAAAACGAGTTTCACAGCAATTATCCGCCTTTCGCATATTTAATTTTCAATCTCTCAAAAAAGTAATTCCCTTTTTTTTATATTGTCAAAGTATGTTTTTATGTTTGTTTATAATCTGATGATTACTATTAAATATTTCAAATTTCATATTCAAAATTTCAAATTTCATATCCAAAGTAATTATGGAACGTCATACCTTCTACATTTATCTACACTATTTTTACGTCTTCCGGTAACAATTATAGGAGGAGTGAGGCCCGAAACCGTCAATTCTATTCATAGATAGGTTTTAAAGGTGCATTTACGTAATAAATCAGGACAGTTGTCACCGGCAGGGGGTCGCATCGCCCGAAATAGAATAGCTGTCACGGCGTATATGTTTACTTGCGTCCTAATTCAACGCACGTCACGACTCAGGGCTCTCGGGCCACCGTCCCCGTCATATTTGTTTCCCTCTGTTCGCACTGATTAGATTTATCTATCAACGTATTCCCGTAACGAATGTACTCGGAGTGCTCAACAACACGTGCTCGGATTAATTCTAAATGTCATCTGTCATACGTAAACGCACCTACTCCAATTTGGTTTTTAAACGGAGTTTGCATAAATTATCGAATGTTTAAGTGTGTCGTAAGTCTTATTATTTATTTACGACATTTAATGTTTGATTGCAATTTACGTAGAATTAATGTAGAAATGCCAAGTCTCGTAAACATAAATAAAGAAATAATAACGTAGTTTTCGCTTTATTCATACATAAAATACTCCTTACAAATATATGGCAAAGCTGTTTCATGTTTTTTTAGCAGACACTTCTGGAAGCATTGCATGTTGAGTGGCGGAGCACAACGCCGCCGCTTTCTCTTGGTACCAGAGTGAGGAAATTTAAATATTGAATATTTCACTCTCCCGAGTGAAAATCTAACCCACAACCTCTTGCATTCACAGTCGTACGCTTGTGTCCTTGCGCCAAGACCTCTCCGGCCTCTCTGCTTCATCACTATAATTCAAATTTCAATTAATAAATTGCACAATAAAACGAAGCAGTCTCTCTATCTTACTAATTCGGCAGCAACACGTAGTAAGCACAAAACGGCTCACGCTACAAGCGCGACTTACAAATTCGAACAAAGTTAAATTCAACAAACTATCGCGGCGCACATCGCAGATTATTTTCCAAAACAATAAATTCAGTTGTGCATGAAACTCTACATAATGCACGGGCCTAGCAGTTAGCGGAGTTTGCAATATGCAACCCGCGCCGCCTCTCCCGGCGACTAATTTCCGTCTGAGCGCAGTTCCTTAATTGTTACATTTCTCATTTAATATTCCGTGTTACGTTTTAGATGTATGTTCTTACACTTCAAATTTAATGGACAACGTGTAGGTAAACAGAAATAAGAAAATATATCAATATATCGTTACCAGCGATCTGGTCTTGGTGGTTTGGTCTCTATGAACTATTTATCGGTAATGTTGTTTATTTTGGCAATATATTTAGGTAAATAAATAAACATTATTTTGTCATTTCCTATAAAAAATCGGATCGAATCGGATACATTTTAAATTATTGTAAAAAAGGCATAGGACACCTGTAAGGTTGTTTTCCTTAATAAAAAACAAATAATTTGATAAATATTTCCGGAAAAAATATTGTTAAATTGTTAAAAAATGACTGAAACACAGCATTATTATACATGTGTTATTTCAATAAGTCATGAAGTTCTAACAGCTTCATTAGAGACAAAGTTCTCGGGACGCCGCAATTACGTTTAAACTTTTGGGTTGCTTAAGCCTCTGGTCAACACTTTGAATAAGTTTCATAGGTTGTATAGCTTACCCTTACTAATATGAACTTATTATTTCCTTTCTTGTACAGAAATTGTAATTTCTTGATATTACTTCTACATGGGAAAATGTAATAATTTAATATACTGGATAGGTATGGTGTGTGTGAAACTAACGCTTAGAGGGTGCATTATTTTTTGCAATAAAGCAAGACAAATTTGTAAGTTTCCATCTTATTATAATAAAAATGTAGTAAAGTAGTAGTTTAGGGCGGGATGATAATATGATCAAATCTGTATGTTATATATCAATATCTGTATATTATATATAAACATTCCTCCATATAGAAATTTAACCCACATATGTACGTATGCAGTCCAACAGAGACTACCAAACATTTTGTCACAATACTGTAGGTGCGTACAGATTAACAATATTTTCATATCACATAATAAAAGAGGCAAAACAAACATTCAGAACATGTCGACCTGAGATTAAACTGCAAAGTGGTTGCTATTGATAAACAGAGCACAAAGATAATTGCGCTAACAAACACCGGCCGCTCGCCGCTCGCTGCTCACTGCCCACCGCCCAGAGCCCAGCGCTCATAGTTTCAATCAACGGTTCGGGAATTGTTTGTGTTTTGTGTAACTTTTATCGTACAAAGAGCTTTCACTGTTTATTTTTATAATAATATGAAATTTATTATTTTTAATAAAATGTTTAATACAAAATGAATATTAGTAACAATAATATTATGATATATCATATCTGATATCACATCCGCTTGCGCAATGCGCTGATTTGAGTTCTGCCGCTCACCACGAAATGTCTGGAAAAATGGGCAGAATGTGGAGAACGATGTGTCTTAGTTTCCTCCTTCCTGTTTGCCACGCTAGATGCAGCGTAGATAAAACTAAAAATATACAGCCATATTTTTTATTTAAGTCATCATGTATACTGAAACTACCACTACAGTAGGTAGTATAGTACATTATGGCATATATGATTAACCTTCCAGTTCATAACATTAAATAATAAATTTAGGGTAATACCACTCATGTATAAGCTATAAATAGTATTCTATCGCATTTATTATGGACAGGAATAACGCGTAGCAATTTGTGAATATTCAGCTCATCTTTTTCTATAGCTTATATAAAGAGGCCATACCATTCATAAATGATCCATTCGAAGATAGCATCAAAAACCAAACATACCTGCAACAAAAAACAAATATTTACTTTTAATATATAGAAAATTTAAAAGAGCATCTTTAAACAAGAAAGCAAAACATAGAGATACGTTTAATGTGAACAAAAAATAAAATTTATTAATAGTCTATCACTGGCCAACGTTTTCCATACAGAGCGCAATAGTCTAGCATGAGAGCTGTCGCTTATCGCAATTTCGTCTTCGTACCACGCCGCGATACGTTCCTTTCCATCGGCCTTGCCTCTTTGACCTTTTTGTTTCATTCGCAATACTAGCTACTGCAACGAGCTGTTACTATTACTCATCATATATCCCATAGCTGAATTATATGATTATTATAAGTTTTCATCACTTGAGCGGAGAATGGAAAACGTAGTGTTTCAATACTAAAGTTTTGATTTCCCTTTGCCTGTTTTCCCTCAGCTCTATTGGGAGTGAGGTGAAGGTGAAGCTAAAAATATATAATGTTCAATACTACTACTACAAGACACAATACTTGTTTGCTTCAAGTCAGTTTTAACTTTTTATGATATTTAATTTAACCAACGTGTTACAATTAAATAAATGTTCTTGTTCTATGTACATAAATATTGTTATGATTTTTTTAGGTTGGCATTTTCATTTATAGATTATTAATTTGTTTGTAACAACACAAACTATATTTGGTACTGGCGTCATACAAATATCGGTATAGTCCGCTTAGTCCAAAACAGAGGTTAAAAAAATAAATAAATCAAATCAGCTTCACGTTGTATCCCGCACACAGCAGGGTAGGCAGAGGGAACCTAGTGTGAAGACACTCCGTTCCCCGCTTTCTGCCGAATTCGGGAGGTATTGCGTGTTGAGTTGCAGAACTCAACGCCGCGCTTAACCTTGACACCAGATGGAAGAAATGTAAATATAAATTTAAGTAAGTATTTTCTCTCCTCGAGTGGGGATCGAACCCACAACCAGTCGGTTTTACAGTCACACCTCGTGCCGCTGCGCCATGACAGGCCTCATAAAGAAGTTATAAATACAAAAAATCCTTTTACGTAAAAACTAGTGTAAACGCTTGCACATCTCGGTAGCGCTCCCATGGCGCCGCGCGCCGTGGGCGTGCTAGGGTTGTAACCTTTGCGTTTAAGCGTTAATGTATAAAATGAGCCACTACTTAATTGGCATTACGCTCACTCGTGTCGACTTCACTTACAGTACGTTCGACGAGTAGCGGCCGCACTTATCTTACTTTTGATTATTTAATATTTACTTCCGGAGTGCCGAATGCTCAAGCTCAAAAGTTCAAAAATCTGTCTCTCAACTCTTTAGGCGGCCACGACTCGTCAACCGTACTGTACACTATATTAATCACTTTAAATCGATGTATCGAAGCTTAGTTGACAATTAAAATTATTCTACTTTAATATTAACGGTTCAAAATGTAACGTATACGTGTAACGTTATTGACCTCTATTTGATGAACTATTGTTATGGTAATCACTTGACGAATTTATATTAAACAGACTTGTTACTTTAACGACTACTTGGAGGGAAATTAATATTAATTAAAGATATACATAATAAATGTTGTAATACTATTTTTTAAGTCGATGAAAAATATTTTACAGTTTTTTTTTCAGTTTCACACTGTATGCCGTACTAAGCAGAGTAGACAGAGAGAGCCTAGTGTCAAGACATTTCGCTTTATTAAGATATTTTACTGACTTAATAGTTTCAATTACCCCAAGAATATCTATAGTCTAAAAAAAACTTAACTTAAATAAGTTTCTCATATCTAGCTAATGATAACATTTTATATATATCAGAACGTTATTTCTATCTAAATATCATAAGCGTGGTAGTTTAACACATAAACATATCCCAAAACTGTGTAGGTTTCGCCCTCTAACTCCTGTTATCTCTAACACTTATCTATTTATTAAAGAGTCTTTATAGCTGAACAACGTACTACACAGAGTTTTTAACTTGTGAAGATTTCACCTTTAAAGATCACCTATACTACTCCCACATGCGCGGGGGCGGAGATGCTTCATTGCCCCGTATTACGTATTCATATACCAATCAATTAACAAATGTTCTGATTGCTTATTATAAATAAGGAATTTATGAGATTGCCGTGATGATATTACAAATTTAAATTTTGATACAAGTAACGTCAACCATTACTTTAATATTAACGGATTTAGTTACTTTAAATAATAATAATAATAATAATAAATAAATAAGTATTAATACAAAGTAAATCATCAGAGCACATTACGGCAACCTTGCTAATATGTCTATAAAAAATATTGAAAAAGAAATCCACTATAATAACAGTGTAAGTAGTAGCAACAAAATGAAATAAGAAAAACAAAAATTAACTTAGCCCAAAAAATTTCGGTGTTAACCAAAAAATATTTAATATAAATAAATGCAAATGCACACACACTATTAGTTGATTGCGGGAACGCTCTCAATAACCGCGGCGGTACAAAAAAATACACCCGGCGTACATTTGAGGCAGTCTGAACAAAAAACTAAAAAGTAAACACGTCGGGCATTAATTGTGATATCCGAACCAGTGTTTCGGGGAAATCCCAATTCATGCTGTACTGTAAGGCTCAGTATACACATTAAATCCTTCGAATTTACATTTGTAATTGTATATCATATAGGTATATTGATTAAAATGTTTAATAGCCACTTTATATTATTGTAGCACAATTATGGTAACCTAACCTAATAATTTAATTTCTATATAAGTATACATATACCAAAGCTATACATAACAGAAGGGTTTGCTAGGAAGTCCGTTTATAATAATATAAAAATCCTAATGCATTCGAAACGCTCCAGAACCTCGAACCCTGGCGTTGAATAAGAATGAGGTTAAATTGGATCAGGAATACATGTACATGCAGATAGATACACATGTCACGTCAGGTCAGCATGTGCTTCTATTCCTTTTATAGAAAAAATACGATGGATCTTTTTTTTAAATTTATGTACGCACCCTCCGCGTATTGCAGGCTAGGCAAATAACGTAGTATTAAGACACTCCCCGTGGAGTGTAGTTACATGCCCGTAGGTATACCTCTAACTCTAAACAGTTATAAATAAGATCAGATACTTAAATTTCTTATACATACCTATAATACGATACTATATAAATGGAAATATGTAGTTACTAGTTTCATAGGTAGTAAACTCGTTACATAATATATCTATCTGTTAAAAAAAAGAACAATAGAATTACATAAAAAAATTATGAAGCATATTTCATTTATAAAATTAAATTAAAATACCAACATGTCACTCGTCCAAAGACCAGTCTTTTAGCAACACGTGAGGCAATAATAATGTTATTTTCTCAGAATATTTTTCATTGTAATATTTCCTTATAAAATAAATTGAAATACCTACCGTGTTGTTGTGATAAGACCTGCTATTAAGTGAGCGTAGATCACAATGTCAATCCCCATATTAATTATATATATATATATATATATAAAAGAATCTATAAGATACTTAAACTGTTAAGTATCTAATAGATCCTTTACAATAGTAAAGGATCTATTAGATACTTAACAGTTTAGTTACTATCAGGTATATCTAGTTTAGTTACTATCAGGTATATCTAATAATAATCTTTGTAGAAGCGATTCACATAGTATTTTAAATTTTAAATAACAATTAAAAAAAACATTAAGACCCTAATGATAATGATAAGAAAACATATTATAAAATTGATAACACATTGAATAAAAACGAGCGTTAAGTAGCGCGTATCATATTGTTTAACGAGGGGTTCACTGTTTATATTTGATAGGATAAAATGGAGATTACATATACAATGTAAGAGTAATGTACCGTTAGATATTAATTGCATGTCAATATAAATTACACAAACATTTTTGGGAGAGAAATTCTACTGTTAGGACACTCCGCTCTCTACTTTCCGTACTATTTAAAGACACCGGTGCACCTTGCTTTAACTGTTTACTTTATCTTATTTATTAAACATTCCTCCAAATGAGAATCAAATCCACAACTCAACTCTCCACAGCCACAATAGCGTTATGTTGTGTTACTTATGCGATATTTATATAGCATGAGGCCGATAGAATTCAGTTTAAATTGTTTTGGTTGACTTACCCATATAACAGATAATCGCTAAGCCCGAAGCTATAAGGGGTCAACAATGGGGATCAGTGTTTACATTTATTGATGGGATATAGATAACCGTAGAATGTTATCCTACATTGTGTGTGTGTTAAGGCGGTTATGTTTGTTTATTAACTAATTCTATGAATAGTGTGCAACGCTGATAAGTATCCGATAAATGTATGGTTAAATAAAGAAACTTTTTTAACTATACTGAGTAACTTTACTTAACTATAATAAGTAAAAAAATATACATTATAATATGTCATTGAAATTGTTATTCCGTCGAACTCTATTTAAAATTATGCAAATATTCATAACCGTAATTTACAAAAGGGACTTGTGTAACAGTAAGTCGGATTACAAATATGTTGCATTATAAATTATAATAAACCACTAAAACCCGAATTATAACAAGTACAATGAATGTTTTATTGTTATTGGATTATTTCATGGTCACCTCTGACTTAAAAGTTAAATATTATTATAATATTATTAAAAATTTTCTTTCCAAATGATCGTCGCCACAGAGTCAGTTTGGAAAGAACAATCCTTGCGGCATAATAAAGGCACAATTAGAAGGCATTCCTTAAATTATGAAACTAGAATATATCGTACTAAAAGGTCCGTCTGCGAATCCGGCGGTGGCAAAAAAATAATCACTACCGATACCGAAGTATGGCAGAAATTTGCCCCGACACGAACGCCCAAGTGAGCGGGCCCCTTTATTTGACAGCAAATTAATAATACACGCGGAAAGCGAAAAGCCTCAACGCGGCGCGCGACAACGCAAACGCGACTCTATAATGAGCGCGGCAGAGTCTCAAATGGGCATTAACAACAAAACAAACGAGCCCGCGCAAGTTTAATCCTTACCGCGGGGTACATTGAAGCGCAAATCGAGCACCGGAACGAAGTTAATAGGATGTAATTTATCCGGGTTAAAGCGCAGCGTTGCCGCTTTGGATTCTGTCGGAGAGAGAGGGCCGGGCGGCGCGAGGGGGACGGCTATGTGTTTGGTGTTGCGCGCGGCGGTCATTAGGCGGGGGGGGGCGGGGGCGGGCGGCGCGC
>JAATLQ010029397.1:10318-37672 GCA_013421005.1 Heliconius erato x Heliconius himera | reverse complement strand
CATTAACAACAAAACAAACGAGCCCGCGCAAGTTTAATCCTTACCGCGGGGTACATTGAAGCGCAAATCGAGCACCGGAACGAAGTTAATAGGATGTAATTTATCCGGGTTAAAGCGCAGCGTTGCCGCTTTGGATTCTGTCGGAGAGAGAGGGCCGGGCGGCGCGAGGGGGACGGCTATGTGTTTGGTGTTGCGCGCGGCGGTCATTAGGCGGGGGGGGGCGGGGGCGGGCGGCGCGCGTACGTCGCGGGAGCGAGGCGCGATCGCAAACGTCGTAAGCGGCGTTTCTCATTAATTTTCAGGAAGATGTGACATTCTCGTTGCTCGGTCGTTAAATAGCTAAAATGTTACATGCTGCTCCATCAGTCGTCGACGTCGTAGTAGTCGTAGGTTCGACGTTATTGCGCTCGGAGTTACGTCTATTTCCGTGTCGTCACGCGTCGGGCGGTGGCGCTAACGTAACCAATCGTTTTATTATTCTTATCGTATAACACGTTTAATAAAAATGTTTTGACTCGTGCTCTATATCCCCATTTGAACAGTAATTACAAGTTGTGTAATCTCCTACTATTTAACAGCGCACTAAATGTACTCATACTGAGAAAATATATTTTCTAATTTAAGATTAAAAGTTCCGCATAAAACATAATAATATAAACAAATAATCTTAACCTATATAACAGAAGCTGCAATAAACCTATATTGCAGCAAGGCACTCATTACACTCAGTAGGTACGTAAGCGATAAGAAAGTATTTATAAATAAACGAACACGTTTGAAGTCGTTGCTAAATGTAAATAAGGTAATGAAGTTCTATTTTAAAAGTAGAAGCAAATAGAATAAAAAAAATATTTACAATATTCATATATTACGCATGGCGTCTTTCCTTTATATGTCTACTAGCGGACCCGGACGCGGCTTCGCCCGCTTGAACTATACGAATGCTTATTAGATATATTTATGAAATTGTTTTTGAAAATATCTAATTTAAATAAAAAAAATTATAAGTAAACGTAATCATATAAAAATATTTAAAAAAAACTAAACAAAACCAGCTACATTATTAATATCATCAAAGTAAAATAAATATTTAAAAGAATTAAAATTAAATGTGTTGTGCTATGTTTTTGCAAGTGCAAGTGCATGTGGCTATTTACATAATACTTAAATACAATAAAAAATATTATATTTTTTGTCTCTGTCTGTCTTTCTATTTCCCCGAGCTAATGTCTGAACTCGGAACTCTGAATATCTGAACTGATTTTTATTGGACTTTCAGTGATCGATTTTACTGATTTACTCGGGAAAAATCTTTTTACATATTTTCCTTAAAATTCTTTCTACATTAAATATGATAAGTTTTGCGAGCAATATCAAATAAAATCCCAAAAATCTAAAACAATAATTTCTTAAGTGTATAACAACGGTATAGATAACCATCCAACCGAGATGAAAAAACCAACAATTCTTTCCTTAAATAATAAATACTTAAATAATATTACACCGATACCGCGCAGGGCCGCAACTTACACCACACTAAGAAATTTATGAAAATCTAATTAATCTACTACTCGAATAAGCGAAGAACCAAAGAAAAGTATAAATTTATTATAAACAGCAAATAATTACATAAAAATTAACAGTAGTTCGAAAATGTATAAAAATTTACAAAACCGTCAACGGGCAGATGGCCCGTTCGCGTCGGTCATACTATGCCGCTCGTAGGCTAGGTCATTTCGAATGAGTGATATCTTCTTAATTATTTATTTGAATGTTATACAGTAAACTATAATTTCAATCTAGATGAAATGCTAAAAGTGACTATTATATTCATTTTCATAAGGATTAATATCAAATTATAGAAAATACATACAACAAAAACCCGATAAATATAAATTACTTTTGCTCAACCTTTAGAGATAGACATATATAGACCATCGCGGAGTTTTTAAACATTATTTAAAGAACAATATTTTTATTAAACATTGTTTTCATGTATCTCATAAGGTTGAGTCGGTGCACGCCATTTATGCGTTAAGCAAGCTCATTTTGGGTGACGTTTTCTTATAACAACACACAAACTTTGCAAACCGTTGCTTAGCAACGGTTGGTTGTTATTAAGATGGCAGAATAAATTGCCTGTCAAACTAAAAAATATCTTAATATATTAGTATATATCGACAATATTACAAATATGAGAAAAAAAAGTAACCTATGTTCATCCGAAGATCCTCAAGTATCTCTATATGAGTATTTTATCATAATTGAATTACCGGTTTGGCCCTGATTGCGTAAAAGACAGACAGACAGACAGACAGACAGACAGACAGACAGACAGAGTTACTTTCGAATTTATAATATAGGTATGGATAAAAAAAATGTGTGTTAAAATTAGTTTTTATAACTCTTATTGTTTTTTGCTAGGAATTTACGTAAAACTTTTTTAAATAAATTTAGTATGTTTTATTCATCTTCTATAATATACAATTAATTAAATGTTAAAGTTCTAAACAACCAAAACCGAGACGGTCGATCCAGTCTCACGTATTCAATTAATGACGTTCTACACGACCAGAGCCACTACAAATCGAGCCATAAATACTATAGCTTGTGCAAATTCCAGATCACTTTGTCCATGCAGTATGACCCAGCTGTTCATCCATATCATACGCTGAAAATACTCCCGTTGACGTACAAGAATGAGGATATGCGTGAGTAAAGTGCTGGAAGTAGTAACAAACCTTAGTGAAGATGAATAGTTACTTTGCTGAGCGATTCGTAATGTGCCATATAAAATATTATTTATTGAATTGAATTTGTGATCGTTCATTTTGTGGAGTAAGTAATATTAAATTATTGATTTTATAATTAGATTTCAGTTGCTTTATTATGTTAACATGTTGCAGGGGAATTTATGCCTTGTTACCAGAGCGAGGAACACGCACATAATAGAGTAGTTAGATAGTTTCCGGGAACCCAGTATTAAGCCTTCCGTCACTTCCTTCTACCCTCTTCCGATTAAGACATTTCCGTTTCTCAATTTAAGCCGAATTCTGGAGACATTGGGTGCTGAGTGGCGGAACTTAACCCCGCTTTGCCTGCTTTACCAGAGTGAGGAAATGAAAATGATAAATATTTCATCTCCTCGAGTGGAATCGAATCCACAGCCCGTCGAGTTTGCAATCGCACGCTTGTGCCCCAAAGCCACGACTGACCTCAAATACAAAAGTCTAAAATTTAAATTATAAAAAGCACATGTAGGACTGCAAGTAGTAGTAAATCAATACCAAATAACACTGTTTAACTGAATTATAGGAACATCACTATTCATTATACCATATCGTAATAACTAGACAATTATATAAATGAAGGGATCATTTAAGTTGCTTAAATAAAATACAATGAAAGAATAATTTTAAACAAAATAATTTGATAATTAGGAACCATTGTAATAGATTTGACTGTGAATACGACAGTTGTAACATATAAGTCCAATGAAGTGACAATATTTTTATAGATCTGAGTGTCTACCGTCTACGTGATTACTTATATTTATTTACATATAAAATAAAAAAACCGGACAAGCGCGAGTCGGGCTCGCCCACCGAGCGTTCCCGATAAAAATTGGCGGTCTCGAGTTTTTTTCTGAAACTCAAGCATAGCTTAGCTGGATTTCATCTGATACCTCATTTGAATTAGCGGCTTTAATACCAAATTTTTGCCCCCTTTTTATTTTTTATAAGGCTATTATTTTTTAGAATTTAAACATAAATGTATATTTATTAGATTTTTTCCTAAACTAGTAGGTACTACCTGCAAATGCTAGCTGTCTTTTTTAAAGTAAATGTAGAAATATATTGTTGTCAAACTATGGAGCCGTAGATCTGAGTATATATACTATATGGTTTGAATTTCAACTCAATATCTCCAAGCGTACCTAAGATAAAGGCTCTTGACAGACATACATACAGACAGATGGACAAAAAATTGATCTTATACGGCTTCATTTTTTCTTTAAAAGGTACGGAACCCTAAAAACCGCCATGTCTTTTATTACATGAACACTTCTAAATGTCAGAATAATGAACACGAAACTAAACAAAACGACTACGAACCTCCACCTAGCATTCGCTTGAAGATATAGTACCGTCCAATATAGTAGTGAGTTATATAAATACCTAGGTAAGGACAGCCGCACATACATATCCATAGCGGCAACATGCATGATTAATGTTCTTAGGGCATATTAGGTATTCCAATGACCTATTCACCGCGCTCAATAGCGTGCCGCCACAATGAAAAATGTGTTGACTTTCTTGCTTAAGCCGGTGACGTGCTCCATTTTAATTACCTTAAAAACTCGAAAAGCTTATATAGCTATATTGGCCTATTTAAAATAAGTAGTGATGTTGATAGCAAAGTTTATAATGTCTTTATTAACGCCTTATACATATAAATATTTAAAAGGTTTTATTGCGAATTTGTGAAGAAATTAACAAATTAAATATTAAGCTTATAACAAGAAAAAGCTGTCGTGACCGTTCACATGGACTGCAAGTGCATTGAACGCTGCGCACAAATTTCCTTTGTTGTCTCCAAATACTGATTCATAATCCGATTTACTTCAACACTAACCATTTACTAAATTGGGCTAATATAGCACTTTCCTAGAAATCCGTTATATTAAGCGAAATATTACAACGCAATATGGACGCTATTTTACTGGTAAATAAGTTGGGGCTGGTGCAGATATTCCAATTACAAATAGAAATGACTTAACATGTGAAGTGAAATTAAATAGCTTAAAGGTTTCAATGACGTCATCATTCATTTAAAACGTTCCCAATTGAATGAGTGAGTGAGAAAGTGGGTTCAAATCTCATAATGTAAGTGCACTTTAATGAGAGACAGAGAACTAGTGTTTATTCCATCTTAAGAGATGGAAGAAACACAAATTGGAGTGAAGATCAAGATTCACTTTATTAAATTTAAATGTAGCAGATACATTAAAATATACCCAAGTTGAAAGTCACAGTATTTGTCTTTGGTAATATGGTTTTACTTTACAAAGAAGAAGGATACACCTAACATAATATACGTATATTTACTATAATATATGAAAAAAAATTGTAGACTTAAACGTATAAAAAAAACCATTAGAACGTTCTCACACAGAGTGAGCACTTAAGTTTTCTATGAAACACAGTTCACATAAAGTGTACTCGTGCAGTTCTGGGGAAGTTTTGATTAGTTGCTACTCATTTGTGACTCACAGTTAGACTTAGCTCCCGATACAAGTTTAGACGCTCGACGTTATAACGACTTTACACCTAATTAACTCTTTGCTGAGTTTATATAATATTGTTATTTTAGTGTTGTCTTTGGGAAAAATTACCACTTTAGAGTATGTAAATAGCAACAAAATGTGTTATATAACTTAAATACATCTTCAATTACAGGTAATATTATAAATATATATCTATTAAAAAAAATACATCAAACAAAAGTACATCAAACAAAAGATATTTAACGAATAAAATGGAATAATATGATCTCTCTGATGTCTAAATCTGTAATGAGGGTCTCTATTAAAGCCGTTCCACTGCCTCGTACTTGTTAGGAAGCTATTTGGTTTCACCCCGAGATACGGACTTAAGCCGCAAATACCTATATTTCATCGGATACGGATACACAGACCGACCGTCCGTTGGATATACTACGCCACAACATAATCTCACTGTAACTTATGATTTATATAGCAAGCGCAGCAATTTAAATAAGACGAGTAATAAACTAACTTGAAATATTAAGTAGAGATAAGTCTATGGAAAAACCATTTCGTAATTAAAATAAATATTTATACTTATTAAATAATAACTATTCTACTTTCTTGCGGTATTACACTCTTTGAGAATCACTTCTAAAATCTCTAAAAATAAAATAACATTTTGTAAAGGTAACGGCTTCGAATCCCGTTACGTTAACATTTTTTTATACGTTTTATTTTAAAACGTATAAAAAAATGTTAACGTAAAAAAATGTATTTACCTGGTAATATAGCGAAATTAATTAATATAAAATATTAATTTTGTTATGTGAATTATGTACCACATACTAAAATTTTAAAACAAACATGAAAATTTACAATTTATTCATTTAGGTCAATCTTACAAATACATTTCTATTAAAAAAAAACAAGACAAGCTAGACAAACTATAATATATAATTAACGTGACCAAAAAATACAGCCACAACGAAGAGAAATCACAATATATTTCTCGTGTGAAAGCTACAGGCGGAAGTCATACTCATACGGCATAATGGTTCCTTTACTCGTACCTACATACAAAAAAGAAGATGAAAATCAGTAAAGTGTTAAGCACAGATTTGATGGCATTGCGTGACACGGGGCGGCCTGGCACGGCGGACTGGCGGACTGGCCAGCCACAAATACGGATACAGGAGATAAGTCGATAAGCGATACAATAACGGATGTCACGCTCGAATAGGCCGCGCCGAACCGCACACTCAACAAGGCTGAATTTAATACCATATTGTATTTTAATAAGCTGTTTAATCGCGGGCCAGCTACAGCTAATATTTAAGTTAAATGCCGCGTATTGGAAAATTGAAATACATTACCTAAATGATAATACGATTTAATTTTACTAAAATAACAGCGTACAGCGGTTTATTTTATAAATTTTCAATATGCACAATTATTTGTTTATGATAATTATCACATAGTAACTACAAATAGCGCAAGTGCAATAAGGAAAAACAGTATGAAATATATACATATATAGATTGCCTTATGGGTGCTCTAGAACGTGAGTTATTATTGAGAGACAACGATGCTAAATGATTTATTCGCACTTGACTACAAAACAAAATTGAAAATATATCGCTAAAAATATATATTAAATTAAATTAAATCCAAAGTGAAATCATAACAAATACATCCACTTGTGTAATAAACATAAAATATAATTAAATTGACTCAACAAAGATTTCGTGTGCATATGTCATACAGAACCACAACATACAGTGTTGTAGCACGCGACACTCGCTGGGTAAGTACTGAGTGGTAAGTAAGTAAGTACAAAGGTACCCACAGTCGCTTCTAGATGCAGACAGAGCGCCATTACAGGACAATGCCCGGGGGCGATAAACTAGTCATTCATGCAGGTACGTCTGCGCGCCTATAATGATGCACTTCGTAATCCAATGTTAGTGCGGTACGAAAAAAAAATATATTTACGGTCAGTTGTTAAATAAAATAAGCTAGGTTTTTATTGCCTGTCTACCTTCAGATAATATAAATAAGTTGTAATAACCCTAAATATTAAAATAAATTGTAAAGAATTTGTGAATTTAAAGAACAATATAAAACTATAACTCGATAAATAACCTTTATAATTTGAAACTTATTTTTATGTCGATAAGTTACAATGCTACTTTTTTTACAGTTTTTAGTTGCCTAAAAATAATTACAGTATGATCAGGAAAATAGCACTTAATAATTTCAATGTTAATTTGTTCCAATATCATTTTATAATATAAATTGAACCTTAGAAAATATTCATGTAAATATGTTAACAGATATGTTTTATCAAGCTAGGACTAGATACATATTACTAAAACCATTAATACCAAAAAGAGCATAACATAAGGTCAAAACGAAAACGAAAGCAACTACAATCAACACAAAAGAAGCTAGCGCACAATGGTCACGTTCGCAATTCGCATGCACATCGGTGCACATTTCCGGTTACCAGGCGGCCCACGCAACGCCGCGTACACCGCGTCTCCACTTCTATAGACAATGTGGCACTAAATTAGATAAATATGCCGATATATCGACTCGCCTCGCATCCACTAAGTACAGTGCGGTCGACGAGTCGTGGCCGCTCTAAAGTAGGGTTTCTGAAGTTTTGCGCATTGTACATTCCGAAAGTAAATAAACAAAAGTAAGGAAAATTCTAAAATCAAATACGCACAACAATTTAAAGTTAACTTTGGAGCGGCCAAAACTTGTCGACCGTACTCTACGAATATTTTATTGTAGTATTCCTGGGGGTCAACATTGTCTCGATAGATTTAAACTCTATACGCTTTTAAATGTGATAAACGTAAATAAACCTATCATCAATATATATTGTTGAGGAAAATAAACAATCGAGTGAGTACTTGGAAAGGAAAATGTAGTGTTATTAAATATTATTAATTGAGATTTTTTAAATATATTTATTTACAAGCAACGTCATAAAAATATATTTCTGTTTGGTATTTAGACACTTTTCTAAACTTATAAGAGATAAAATAAAAACCAGAGAGATCAGAGCGCTCTATAATATCTTTTCAAAGTTTTTTTGTGCCTAAAAGTGTTGTTGAAGTGAAATTATGCTTTGCACTCTATTTAATGAGGCTGTAAATATAAACTATATCATAATTAGGACATAACCTTACGATCATTTCATTTACAGACATACATACATAAAAACACGAAATAAATCATGTCACGACGAAATATCACAATAAAATTATCATAATATTTTTATAATTATTATATTAAATTATTATTAATTTAAAAAAATCGCACACGGCAGGGTAGGCAGAGGGAACTTAGTGTCAAGACACTCCGTTCCCCATTTTCCGCCGAGTTCTGGAACGCATTGCGTGTTGAGTGGCAGAACTCAACGCCGCGTTTTGCCTTTACACCAGAGCGATAAAATGACAACATAAATGTAAATAAATATTTGATCTCCTCGAGTGGGGATCGAACCGACAACCAGTCGATTTTACAGTCACAATTTGTGCCCCTGCGCCACTACTGGCATCAATATAGTATCTAATATTAAAATTAACCATATTATAACAAGAAGATACGGCAAATAAAGTGAAATAAATAAGGTATATGGATTACACGTGTAGGCTGGGCGCATACTTCCGACAGTGAAGTGCCCCACGCGGCGTACTGACGCTACATTCTAGACAACGTAACTCACAAACGTCAAAATGACAGGCTTATTTATAAGTGACCGGGGCGGGGCGGCCGTGCTCAGTTTTGCGAAATTAGGCAAAATTTTAATATGACCAAATCGTGGATAACATTGAATTGAAGAGTTCTTCAGAAAATAAATACAGCTATATATAGGTATTTATTTGTACAGCTTTTTAATAAACCGCCCACGCAGAATGTTCACCTGTAGACTAAATTAAATCTCTTATATTATTTGAGGATAAATAATTTTGCAGGTAAAAAGTTTAATATAAAACTTGTTAAGTTACATTCATGAATGAAAGTTAAATTACGTTTTTTTTTAATTATACTACAAAAATTGTCATACATTTTTCGAAAGTGATAGATACCTTTTGTCGTAAGCATCGTTGTCTACTTTGAATGCCATCACGTAGCGATCACCGATTGATCGCTAGCGCAGCGTGGGAAACTACGGGCACGCCGTGAATGAAAGTATACGAGACGAAACGGAATTACTAAATGTGAGATCGATCACTTCTTCTTTATATAACAAAAGATTTTAAATTGGCTCTTTCTTTCGCGAATACAAAAAAATCACAATTATTTTTCACAAAAAAATCTCGTCAAATCCTGCGATGGGACACAGATTAGGGATTGGTTTAATTTAAAAATGTAACTCTAGAGGCGTTCGTCGAATTCATGATAAACGAAGTCAACTTCTCCAACTTTTAAATCCGATTCTACTGTGAGCACTACGAATGTAAAATTAGGTGGAGCTCTCATATCTTTTATACTAATCCAGCATGCCGAGGCTTAAATTTTTAAAATGGTATTCATGTTGTATTGTTGCAAGTAAATTATTATTTAATATAGTAGTAGGTAGCGCTCTACCTGGCTTCCTCCACATTCTACTTTTCTCCACATTCCTCTTATTAAGAATGCGTCAATGTCGATATCCAATGCTGACTGAATTTGTCTAAGCAGAAATAGAAAAAGACCATATTTTTAAATGTAAACAAACGCGTATAACATCAACCATTATTTGTTTATTGCTCTAACACTATCAACAATTCTGTTGCTAAGTGGGTAAAACAATACATTATATTAATTCTAAATCAGCCTAGTAATACTAAACTACTAGCTTATATTAATAAATAGCAGTCAATAGAAATAAACGTTACGGTAGGACATGATACTGATCCTATAAATACATCAGGTTTTTACAAATAGAAAAAAAAAATAAAAAATGAAAAGCAATAACATAAAATATAGATAAAAAATATACATATATACATATATACATAATATAATAAAGTCCAGCACAATTAGCTAACTGGTAGTAAAGATGTTAATTCGGAACTTTTGGCCGTTCATTAACACCAGGCACGGCAAGGTCGTCTATCACTGTGTTACGTGTCTAATATTGCGGGCTCCTCGCTTTTTGTACATTTTATAAGGAGCTAACCAAATGAATCGGTACAACGAGACGGCTTAATGTGACCAACCGATACTTGTGAGTGTGAGTAGTAAAAATGTTATGATTATAGGAAAATATACTAAATATGGCTGTCCTGACGCAGTGGCACAGCGCGTGACTGTGAACGCAACGTTTATGGTTTCGATTCCCGGAGGAGTGAAATATTTAATATTTTCGTTCCTCGTTCTGTTAACAAGATAAAGCGTTGAGCCAGAACGGAGTGTTTTAACCCCAGGCCTTCTCTGGCTATCCCGCTACGCGATCTAAAAAAAATGTATTGAAATACAGATCTGTGCTTATGTCGGTATAGTGTAAACGATAATAATAACAATCATAATTTACCCCTTTAATTTGCATCGATTAAAAAATCGATTAACAATCAATAGTTTGGCAAACTAAACGTACAACTGCAATCATCAACATGTACACACGCACGCACACACACGCATATGGTGTCCACGCTTATGACTTTATTATTTTATCACAGTAAGTAATAAAGCAATAAAATATGGCTATTCCAGTCTTAATGGCTCAACTTGTATAGGCTTTATAATATATTCTAGATGTTTTATAATGTAACACAAAGAGGTGTAGGTATTTATTATTTTCTCGCGTTCTAAGCAGCGCGGCAGCTGCAGGGGCTGATTCGGAAGTACGGCGGGTTCGTTAACACGACAAGGCAAGGTCAAACAGCGCCATATGCTACGTGACCGATGTTTTAGGTTTGATTGAAGTTTTATTCTTTTTTTATATGTAAGCAATTTTTATTATAGTTATTTTAAAATATTAAAAAATATTAATATTGGTACGTATTAGCTACAATAGAATATTATAATAGCTTGACCATTAGTTAATATAAATAAGTAATATAATTATTATCATTAACTTTGTATATACATAAGAAAGAAAAGGATAAAAATCTAAGAACTCCCTATGTTCTCTAGAAACCTTACAAAAGATTTTTGAAAAAAGTAATTACAAAAAAATTTACCAATATATAATTTGTCTAATATACATTTTTATATAATAATTATTATTACAAGAAACAATGTAATTTTAAACAAAGACAAATTATAAAATACCTAATAATAGCAACATTTAGATTTTATTTGCAATGTGTAGAAACTGCAATTCGAGCAAGTCCTGACATTGCAGTAACATTGACCGATGTGTGAATCAGTATTATTTTCGTCTGGCGTTTTTGTAATACACCTACTTCCGCGAGACGAGCTGCTTTATATTTTCCTGGAACGATTTTAATTGATGTTCTCACTAAATACATATCCAGGGTGTTTAATTACATTACTGAAATAAGCTTACTTCGTTTAATTCTATTTTTTTACAACATTATAAGGAGAAAAAAACATGACATTTTTTTATTTCTACTTTTAAAAATAATTGCCTTACCAACATACAAGTGGAAAAATGCACTTCTTTTTTAAACAATAGTGAAATAGAGTTCTACATATTTTGTAGGCATATAGTTAGTTGATTGTTGTCATTAACATAAAATGAAGTGTAATAAAAATTGTGTGTTCATACTAAATACAACAATACTACAATAAATCGGCGTCGCAGCAAAAGTTAATGCAGAATAAATGGCGACTCCGCCAAGATGGCAAAGCAATTAAAAACATTCATTGAGAGGGTATTGGCTTAATAGTTTACGCCGTGTTTACATCCACAAAACTCTGCCACATAAATAACCATAGACTGACACGAGAAATAATTAAAGTTACATGCTCGGGGCGGACACAACTTACAATTACTAACAGCTCTGTCATATGAAATAAATGAGTCCATTTTCTTGCAGCGCCTATTACATTAACCTTTATTGGATGCAAATTACTGCACTGAGGTATGAGTGATTGAATAATGATATATCAAGGTTTCAGATGGTTTATTAAATATGATTAAAGTGTGACAGATTAGATATCACAGTATGACGATTACAGAATATCGATGAACATTCTAAATTACATAAAATCTCAAGAACGACTGGGCCGAATTAAGAAATAATTTTGTGTTGCATAATCCGTTTATCCAGGAAGGTTTCATGTATATTAATTACAATACATTAATAATTTCGATATAACTTCCATTTGTCCATGGGCTCAAAGCTGTTGGTAAAAGTTAGTAGACAATAAATGCAAAGACAGTATGTAGGTATAAGTTAAAAACATGTGCATCATGTAGATGAGTCATTAGCAAAAATGCTCTTAGATTACCTGTTAAAACTCTAAAATAAAAGAAAACGGCTTCACGCTGTATCCCGCATATCGCAGGGTAGGCAGAGGGAACCTTATGATAAGACGCTTCGTTCCCCACTTTCTGCCGGTTTTTTTGAGGCATTGCGTGTTAAGTGACGGACTCCGGGCTCCGGGCTTTTGCCTTGGTGACAGAGCGAAATGAAAATATTAATAAATACGAATTCATTTCCCCGAGTGGGGATCGAACTCAAAACTGTCGCATTACAGTTACCTTATGTCCTGCGCCACGACGGTCTCAATTCTAGAATAATATAATTCAAAATCATATTTCGTCATAAAAAAGATACCTATAATTTATATTTGTAACACAAAGATTGTTAAATTATTTATATGATTAAAATAACAAATATATGAGATTGATCCACCGAGCGTACCTATATTTTAAATTCCAATATTAGACGCACGGAGGTGTCATGACAAACTTCTTATAACGGTAGTAGTAATAAAGGAAAAAAAAATCTTTTTACATTATCAATTCTAACGAGAATTTATAAAACTAGACTGACTGCTTTAATTTATCAATATTGAGCACGAATGCCGCGAACACTTAAAAGTGACATTTGCCAGTAGGCACGCAACTGTATGGCGGTGCGATATTTATTATTTCACTACGAGATAAGGAAGGAGCGTTGGACAACAAAATAATATACCAGGTATATGTATATATATATATACATTATGAACTGTTGCGTGCTTTCCAGCTGTTAGGCAAACATATTTTCTTTTGTCATATTTCTGGTAAATACTTGCTTACCGTTTGCATTGCTTTTATAACCTTAAATACAGTACAAGATATGTATGATAGCTTAAAAATTATTAATTTAGTTTACCTTAAA
Organism: Heliconius erato x Heliconius himera; assembly: GCA_013421005.1. Lineage (NCBI taxonomy): Eukaryota > Metazoa > Arthropoda > Insecta > Lepidoptera > Nymphalidae > Heliconius > Heliconius erato x Heliconius himera. The sequence continues at coordinate 24,106 of JAATLQ010029397.1, read as the reverse complement.
TATTGTTATTTTTGCATTATATTGTGTTATTTTATATTTCAATTTTTAATATGAGGCCAGTCGTGGCGCCGGACCACAATGTGACTGTAAAATCGATTGGTTGTGGGTTCGATCCCCACTAGAGGAAATGAAATATTTATTTACGTTTATATTCTTATTTCCTCGCTCTGGTGTCGAGGCAAAAGTGCGGCGTTGAGTTTCGCCACTCAACACGCAATGCCTCCAGAACTCGGCGTAAAGTGGAAAACGGAGTGTCTTAACACTAGGTTCCCTCTTCCTACTCTGCTGTGTGCGGAATGCATCATGAAGCTGATTTGATTTGATTTAATATGAATTAAAGAAAGAGAATTCTAATACAAAACACATGTCACTGTAAGTTATTTTTAAAATAAACAAATTCGCGTTTAAAACCAAACACAAAACGTTAAATACATGGACGATAACGTATTATTATAAACACATAATTATCTAGTGTATCTATCAAAACAAGTGGTCGCGTGACGCGAATCACCACAAGGTCGAGCGAATACGTAATTACCTAATAAATTTTATCAAAATGTCGTCTTATCGACTTTAGACTAACTTTTGGGAATCTTGGAAAAATAAATTTATTTTAAAATGAATATTTTGCGGAATAACGATAGAATTTTCCATTCGACACTATCCGTTTGTTAAAAAAAAATTCTATAAACTCTTATAGTACATTTGACTATAAAATTTTAACTAATTTATCAATAAATGAAATAAGAAATAATATAAAATATGAATTTTATATTGAACTATATGAACATATGAACACTAGATGAATCACAACAACTCTATTATTACTTACTATGTATTAGAACGGCCGTGAAATATTTAATAACATAGTCAAAGTACTGTCACTCATAGGATTTACAACATGGGTATTTATAGAGTAAATAATGTATATTTCCACTTCAGGCTGTACCTCGCATGTTGGCAGCGTAGACAGAGGCCAATGTTAAGACACCCCGCCTCCCATGAAAATTTTAAATATTTAATTTCCTCGAGTGGGAATCGAACCTCGCGTCTACAGTTATCGCGTATCGCGTTTACAGTTTGTGACACGCTTGTGTCCCTGCATCACGACTGGCATATATGTAATATAAATAAATAAAACAAGATGGATGTTGATTCTAAAACTATTTTTAACATTGATATCTATAACATATTGCTCATCTGTCTATATGTAATTTATTTAATACTCAGTCCAAATACAAAACACAACACATAATGAATAAACAAAGGAAACCATTTATTTCTTTATAAAGTAGAAAATCTATAAAGATGACAGCTGAAGGATAAGTATCGTACACATGTGTATGTCGCAAGGCATGAAGGTGTAAACAAATAACAAAGTTTGATAAACATGCAGTTTGAATTAGTTTTTAATATCTTAGATTTCTCTTTTTTATATAAAATATAATAAACTAGCTTCATCCTGTATCCGCATAAAGCAAGGTAGGCAGAGGGAACGTAGTGTTAAGGCACTCCGTTCATCACTTTCCCCCAAAATCAGGAGGCATTGTGTGTTGAGTGGCACTGCCACTGCCCGAGGACGCCAACGTTTTTCCTATAGGTACATATATATATATATATATACAAGTTTTTTCAAAAAACCTAGAAGTACTTGCTTACTTATAACTTAAATACCTAGTCAATACGTGTTCGTAAGAACTAAGAAGACCTAGGATGGTACAGGTGAAAACACACGCGGTCATTAACATAAAAGGTAGGTCACAAATCACAACAAAGGGCGGAATACACAGAAACTGACACATAACGTGCGAGCAACTCGTAGTGTAACATATACGTGAATGCCATGTGTATACGTATAAATATATTAAATATAGCATTTTTCAATATATGTTAGGTAATATAAGTATGTATAGGTTTCACGCTCAAACACGCTTACAGCAGGGTAAGAAGACACGGAGGGGGCTTAGTAGTAGGATACTACTCCGTTCCCCCCTCTCTACCCATTTTTTTAGATATTGCATTATGATTGGTAGAAATCAACGCATTGTCTAGGTAACAGAGCTGAGAAACAAAAATAATTAATTATTATAAGTGGCAATCGAATCCGCAACCGTCACGTTTACAGTCATACGCTGTGCCGCTGCGGCACAACGTCCATACATATAGGTTTAAAGAAGATATAATAGGTTCAAACTTTATGAAAGACAATTATTTATATGAACTTTTTATTTTTATTAAAAGCATAAGAAACATTTACTTTTAAACATTTTAAGATGTAAATGTTACTAATTTCTATTTATAGCAGTCGAAAGTTATATGACGGCGCACAGTGAAGAATGCCACTCCACATTCTATAGATTTTTGGACGATTACTCATGTGGTCCATACTATTGCTTTGTCATCTAACCACATTAAGAATGTGTCTTCTATAAATGTTATATTAATATAAAAAGTGATTTCCTTACTTTCTTGTTGGTTCCACAATTACAAAATATATCAAGGAAAACAAAAATATTTTTTTGATCAAGCAAAATCATTTTTAATAATCGCTAAAATAATAAAATTTAATACAAATTCCTATATAAATATATACTCAAAAAAAAAGTTAGATACCTCGCAAAAATTCAAACATAACCTACCCCACGTTACACAACTTGTTCTACCAAAATCATAGAAATGCTTTGTCATAATAACAAACGAAAAATAGACGTAAAGAAAAATGCAACCGTATAAATAATTTAAAATATTATTCGGTCGTTTCCCACAGACTTACGGGAGATAAAAGTAAAAGGTTTTATAAAGAGATATCTTCTCGTGTACAGTGCAACCGTCGTGTCATGGCCGCTGAAAAAATACTTAAAATTAAATCTGGGCAGCCATCTACAGGTACGTACAATGTGACCACGAGTCGTCGACCGCACTGTATACTGATAGTAGGCCAAGTTATGTTGGACTTTTGTTCCCACAGTGCGAGTTTAATTTGTTAATATGTAAATCTGTATTTATGGCCTAGTTTCCAGCTTGTTTATTCAAGAAGATTTCAACTTATGATAAGTGATAGCTATTATTCTGTGTCTTCATTTTATCCTATGAGATCTTAAGTTTGATTAATTAATTTAATACTTTTAGAGTAAATTCGGTTGTTTTATTTTGTTTTTATTAAATTATAAAAGTAATTCTCACACCGAATATTTAATCATAATAAAATAAATGTATTTATTAATACATTTTGTGTCGTTCTTTTATGTTGCTAATAAACAACTGGCAAAAACAGTTTAGAAATTTCGCCTCTGAATCCTCTGAATAGTACCCAACAAGTTATACGCGTTTATATTTTTAATACAGAATTTGAAAAGTTTTTGATTGTTAAAAACTAATCAATCATCATCATCACAATCAAATAGTCGTCAAACAAAACAAACTAACTTTTTAACTGTAGAATAAAGCACATGTCCTAATGCTCCACCATCTCATTTTGACCTAAATAACGGTTAAACACAAACGAACACGTGTAGTGAGGGGACCGCCCCCCACTAGGGTTGCCACCCCGGCATATGATACGACGTATTAGATTAAGACTTTGTAATAATTTATAGGAATGTATTCGTCAAACTGTCATTTTTGCTTTGTGGCCGTCGCATCGTGGCGCGTTGGTACAAGTGCACTATATAATACTGAACTATATAATATTTTCATTTTTATCGCTCTGGTAACAAGACAAAGTGCGACGTTGAATTCCGCCAATCAATACGCAATGTCTCGAAAATTTGGCGGATATAGAAAAACCCTGCATATAGCCAAAAAAAGTATTTTCTGACATTGTTGTAGTCTTAATTGATTTTATTTTGTAAATTATTAATAATTATTAAAATGGAAATTGATAAAAAAGTTAAATAATCCAATCAAATTGTAATATAAGATTGCATATGTATTTTTTTTTCAGCTTCACGCTGTATCCCGCACACAGCAGGGTAGGCGGAGGGAACCTAGTGTTAAGACACTCCGTTCCCACTTTCTGCCGAATTCTGGAGGCATTGCATGTTGAGTGACAGAACTCAACGCCGCGCTTAACCTCTACATCAGAGCGAAGAAATAGAAATGTAAATTTAAGTAAATATTTCATCTCCTTGAATGGTAATCGACCCACAACCAGTCGGTTTTACAGACACACCTCGTGCCGCTGCGCCACAACTGGCCTCATGTAATTATTTCATTTATATTATTTGTAATTATATGTATCAGAATTGAAGGCAATTTTTATTGTATTCATTTATTTTATTCGTTAAACTATATTATTAAATCACAAAGAATCAATCATTTCATTGTTTATTTGAAATATGTATGGGCAATTGAGCTTACTTTATGTTCAATGAATTAATATCAGTTATTTTGAATTTGAATTTAATTGTACGTAACATCTATATATAATTTAATATTAATATAGGACTATCAAATTTAAAAATTGCATTAAATTAAATGTATAATACAAGAATACATATATAATAATGATTAGCTATTTTTGAGTTAAAAATACTTTCATTTAAATATATATTTAAAATAAATGTAAAACAAATGCAAAAAGAAAACAAAACTAATCGAATAAAAAGCGTTAAAAAACACAAAAAGAACCACAATATCAAAAAACTAAGTAACTCTACATATCTAAAGAAAGTGAACCGGAAACCCTACAATGATCCCCATTAGGACCGCCTCGGTACAACTTAGATATGACTAACGCGTCGTAATCTATGCAATAGCTGAATAGTTTCGTGCACCGATCACGACCATTAGCTATAACAGATGACGCGTGACACGCAACACTGTGGGTACTGTACAAGTTTAAAATATAATCTCGTTATTGGATGTTTTTATTAACTTTTTTATGTAATTTTAGAAAACATATGTTGCGATTTAAAGTACGGTATAGCACGGTATGCAGAGAGAAGACACTAGGTCAAGACAATCCGTTTACATTTTTGGCTAAGCCGCGCTTTCTGTAAATTATCAGAGCGGAAAAATTAAAATTTACCCTGAGTGGGTATCGAATTCACAATCATCGTGGCTTACAGCCAGACGCTGTTCCACTGCGCTATAACGGGTTAAATATTAGAATTTCTAGTTCAAATCTTATAATTCTGTTGATGAAGTAAAGAAAAAATCAAGATTGCAGAAAGAGATCTCCAAAATGGCAAAATAAAGCTGTAAAACATAATATAGGATTTAAATATCTAGATAATTATCTCTAGTTATAAGTCTAGTTTAAGTGGCAGATAAATATACTGTTATTAGCTGATAATAATGAAAAAGTTAAAAAAAGTACGGACCACGTGTCTGTAGTGTTTAATTAAAATTATTAAAAAAAAAAACATAATATAGTAATAGATCTTTTCACTCATTTATCTAAAAGTAATTTAAACGCAACGACCATAGTTTTATCTAGAGCAATCCGTGTAGGATGACCCTAACGCATCTCACGATTGATCGACATAATTATTTTCTTTTTATGAATGCCATCTATATAATTACTATAGCGTGAACTCATTTATATTATTATTAAAGGTTAAACTAAAAGGTAAACTGCTCTTGAATAATTTATTGTATGACAATGATATTTGCAGAAAATATATATTTTTTTTATCAGCTTAACGTTGTATTCGGCATATAGCAGGGTAGGTAGAGGGAACCTAGTGTTAAGACACTCCGCTCCCTACCGAATTTTTCGAGGTATTTCGTGTTGAGTGGCGGAACGCCAAATGGATTTGGTGGCAGAGGAAGGTACGAGTATATTTATAATTAATTTCTACCAGTGAGAAGTTACAGTTACACCCTTGAGGCTTGCGCCACGACAGCCTCAGATTCGGCCTTCAATGTTTTTAATATCGTTAAAATTTTATATAAAAAAAGAAATAGGCCATTGGTTCTATTGAAACCAAAATAATGCTTCATAATAGATCCATAATATACGATTTAGGATTCAACACTAGAGATAGCTGCGTCGTGGCATCTTGGTCGAGAGCGAGACCGCGACCTTTCACTTTCTCTGCAGAAATATGCGAACACAATGTATTATAAAACTTATATTTCCGTTTTTATATTTGAAAGCTATTTTATTTTATAACAATTAACTTGAACTATAACTATGTAAAAGTATAGTAATGTATATTTTTATCTCAATACAATCCCTGTGCGTGACGTTAGCACGCAATAAAAAAAAACGTGAAACAGTATCTATATATAAAGTGTCAATTTCCAACGAACCCGTGACAAACACATTTCAACTTCACTTTCACGACATCCTGAAACGATTTATTTTGACTCGCGGCGATAAATCAATGACGGCGGCCGATGGAAATATTTTATTTTCAACACAACGACGATTTATAGGTAGTTAAAAGTTAACATCTTCGGTTTAACTAACTACCTATAAGATTATAAATTAGATCAATGGTAGAGGAATAACTAGAACTTTTTATTTACTGAAGAATTCTTATTCTTTATAAAGAATACGATTTTCTTTTAAGAAAATTAGAAATTCTTCATTTGTTTTTCAAGAGACATATACAGTGTCGACAAGAAATTATTATAATGTAAGATAAATAAAAGTACCCAATCCACAAAATTTTATGAAATATTTACAAATATATAGATTAAAGTATTGTACGAAAATCAAATCCACGACAACATAATAGGTGCCACAAAGCGTTTAACGCTTAATTATGTTCTCAGACAGTTTTATATAAAAATTATAATACTTTAAACGTTATATTCTACAAAACAACATTCATGTTAATTTCTTTTACCTCCAGCTAAGATTTTTAATTTCCTAAGTAATTTCTTGGAGCGATAAACAAAAAATAACAAAGCCAAGAATTGAGTGCAAACGAAAGCTGTCGCTGAAAATTACTTAGAAATTAAAAGAAAAATTTTAGTAGCTTACAAACTACAACGTAGAATATTATGTAATAATTATTATTTGTAATTAACTCAGTGAAACTCTTTATAACCATAGGGAAATAATACAATAAATTACTCTTACTGTTCTTATGAAACTTATTTATTATATTTATTTTAATATTAAAGTACCGCCGTCGTGGCGACAGTTATTTTCCCCACTTTCGTCGTAGGTAGGTAATGCGCAGCGATGAGTACCGCCACTCAACACATTTCCTCAGACTAAACTGCCGTGCAAGAAAATGCGTGCAATTGCTTTTTAAAACGTATAACATATTATGTATGTACTGTACTAATAATACAGTCAACTGTTCACTTGTTTTAACAGGCACATTGCATGACATAGCACGGTAGACAGAGAGTATCTAGTGTTAAGACACTTCGTTCCCCACTTTTCGCCAAATTCTGAAAGCATTGCACGTTGAGTGGCGGAACTCAACGCCGCGCTTGACCTCATTTCCAGAGCGAGGAAAATTAAAATACAAAATATTTTATATAACGTTTAAGCTGCACACAATTACAATTATACCTATATAATTTCTTAATTGCAAGAAACACAAGGTCTTGCCTTCGATCGACCTACTACCTGATCAACGCAAAAGGAATTTACTTTCTCTGTGTAGTAAATAGTGGAGCATTAACAAAACACTACTTATATCTCACAGTGACCCAGTTAGAGAGGCGGTGACACCGTTTCTAATACGCTAACCTAATCAGAATGGGATGGGAACTATATTTTTTATTAGTCACACTCGTATATTTAATGATACAATTTAAAAGTATAGGTATATATTTTTTATTTATGATAGAATGTCGAGTACGGCGGGAACCTAAAATGTTCACTTAGTATCCCGCATTCTATAGGAGGATTGGCTGAACCTAGTCTTAAGACACTCCGTTCGCCATGAATCAATTTTCGAGACATTACGTTGAGTGGGGAAACTCGACGCTACGTTTTGTCTCGTAACCAGAGTTAGTACCTACCTAATTGCAAATAATAAATTGTCCAAAACCCTACAAAGAAAGATGTAGTGATAAATTGCTTTAGTTTTAATTGATGTACTATATTCTATTAACTTTATCGTTGTTGTTATCCATTTACGAAATATTGCATAGCATATCTTATTAAAGCAATATCATAAATCTTAATTCTGTGATGCCTATTAATACATAGCCCAGAAAATTCGTAATCATACATTTATATTATCATCGCATATTATTTTTTTACTTTAACGACGCAGTATATCGTAGTATGCCTATTTGATATTATATACTATAATATCTTCTCACATACTTCACTTTCATCTGCCAACATTTACCTATTAAATAAAAATAATTTATCTATTAAAAGCCGTCCATTGTGGACAGTTATTTGTTTTTACCCGTTTTTCTGTATGGATGTAGCAAGAGTAATATGTTGGTCGGGACAATGCGTCCCCCCGGTAGCGTTTTCGTCTATCCGCGAAACAATGACAAGAGTAACTTGCGAGCCAACGTTTACAAAACAAAAGTGTGGATCTTATACCGTGTTTTACTTAGCGGGCTTTATAAAACCTACCTGTTAATTTATTCAGATTAATATATACTTAAGTAGTATTGGAATTATTTATATATTTCAAAATGTTATTTAGTTCAGTTCAGTTCTTAGTTTATGGCGCTTTGAGCGTGCCAGTTAAGCACCAATCACTTCGCCAAAATTGATTTTTATATAATTCAAACGTTGACCTGCGACTTCGTCCCCGTTGTCAAATATAAAAAAACTAATAATTTTGTATGACACAGTAAGTGCCCGCACTCCGCACTAAATATGAAACAACCCAATAAGTTATATTAAAATAATTTATAATGTTATACATATACCCTATATAGCCTTTCTCCATCTGCATTTTAACATCTGCTTTAGAAGCGTTTATTTCATTAAATTACCCAAATTTGCTTACAAACAATAAAACCAAGTAAAAATACATTATATAAGATATTTTTATGTTTCATTATAACACTCATTGTTTCGTTGCCATTATTTTTTAAATTGTTCATAAATTATGCGTACATTAAAAATATATTTCCCGTTGTTGTATAATAATTAATTTATAAGATTCCAAAGTCAGTGTTATAGAAAACAATTAAGCATAAGTTCGCACATTTTGATATAATAAGTTAATCAATAAAATAAAGTAAAAATACATTATATCTAAAAGGACTGGATTTAATAACCTAAAAAGTTCCAAAAGAAATACAAAATCTTAAGCTACACCACATTAAAAAAAACGTGTTAAAAAAAATAAATTACCAATCCATCTTCATAAACTTTAAACACCACTTGGTGGTACCTACCACAGGCCATTGAGGACAAAGTGCATTCAGCACCCAGCAATTTGAGCTACGGCAAAAACGTTCATTATTGCAAAGCTACGCGTTATGTCGAAAGGCGCGGTCGACAACACTAAGTCGCATTAAAATTATCCATCATTGTAAAATAGGAGCTGAAGACAAAGAATTTTCACACACATTATATCGGTTCACATGACCGCGCAGGCGCACACGAGTTCTCAAATGCTAATTATTTTAAAATCAGTAGAAAACACCAATTGAAACATAAATAATTTACGATATAATTGTTTTTTATGATATACTAGTTTTTATGTGCGGCTTTGGTTGTGGTCAAGTTTTATACTAACTAACTAAATGTGTGTGACACATTAATACATTCTAAGACAATTTTAGCTACAGGTACAAAAGGTTACATCGGAACAATCAACATAATGCAATATAGCCTAAGTTCTCTACTACAAATTGGTACCAACCCATTTTTTTTAATGGAACCAGCGCCTCTTAAGATTAATACTTTGAACCAAACAAACTCTTCAGCTTTACAATATTAAAATAGGTACATAAATACTTCTAGAATTGTAGTTTTGTATTACGTTTGTAATTAACACGATAGCTAAAACAGTAGTTCATACAGCTTTATAGAGCATCTTGATATGATTATTAGGAATTCTAGATTTAGCATTATAAGATTCATAATAAATTTCACACTGTTACAGAAAAAGCATACCAACCTTAAGGTACACACATGACATATAAATTATACATGAAGGAGGCTTTCCACAATTAATATTTAACGTCGAGATGAACAGTGGTTACTGCACTAGGATTGCCTGTATCGCACCAACCACTTCCTTCCCGGATGTTCTATTCTACTTGTGTAACACGGTTCGTACGTGTTCTTTAAATCGGGATTAACAAACATTTCGTTTTATATAAACATTTACAATTTGTGTATGTTAAAAGTTCTAAACTTAACTCTATAAATCATAATCGACATAACATCAATATAATATAATTATAAAAGGTTAACTAATAACTTCTAAAAATAATAATGTATTTATGAATCAAAAACATGAATTACTACAAAAGCAAATATATCTATAAAATGTGAATAGGTAATAACGATTGTAATCGTGCGTTTATAAGTTTTAATAAATAGAGTCAATATGTACATAATATCTATTAATAATTAAAGTGCTATCTGATCCTAAAACTAGTAAAATGTTATAATGTTCAAGTAACAGATAAATATACATTTATACAAGTAATTACATACATAAATAAATAAATTTACATCAAGCACTGAGGGAAAATAGTGTTTACATAATTATATGTAGGTGGAAATAAATTATAATTTAACTTATTGGTTTAATGTAACGTATCGTTTTCACGTACTTTTTTTTAAAACCTTACGCTGTATCCTGTACATAGAAGAGAGAACCTAGTGTTAAGGCACTCGGTACCCAATAAGTGCAACACTTCCATTCACAAGACACTTCTGTGCCCCACTTTCCATCAAATTCTGGAGGCATTGCGTGCCTGCGCAACGACAGGACTGACGTCAAATCTTTATACAAGTCCTTTCTTTTTTTCCCATGTAATCTTACAAACCCTATTAATAAATAATAAACATAACCTTCATTTGGTTTTATTGTTAAACATTTAATTCAGTAATAAAATTATAATTTCACAGTGTTTTTAATAGTGCTGTATCGATAGCAACTAAACGAGGATAATAATCGTAATTAGCAGTCAATTGATATAATAGACTTTGTTGAGCGCAAGTCGCATGTCACTCGGTGTGAACATGATTCCACAATAAAACAATAATTAATTAAATATAAAGTCAAAATTAAATCAGCTCCAAACTGTATCCTGCACACAGCAGGGCAGTAGGCAGATAGAACTTAGCGTTAAGAAGAAAAATTTTAGAGGCAATGTGTGTTGAGTGGGGAAACCCTACGCCGCGCTTCGCCTCTACACCAGAGCGAAAAATAGAATATATAATACGACGGTCTTATTATTAAGCAGTAATCTTAATTGATAACATAGCTTATATTAAAATCCAATAGGTACGTTCTAACACTATCAAAATTATGTGACTTTGTGTGAAATGTGAATTAACTGATAGAAAATCATAGTTAGAGAAATTATTTTGAAGATGTAATATTCCAAAATTAATTAAAAAAACACGTTCCAATGATGCGATAACAAGGCCGTATATTATAATTATTACAACTTATGCAAATTTAACATAAACTTTGTAATGTAATTAAAAAAAGGTATTAGCTTGTGTTTACAGCATCCGGGTCTTGCATATAATGGCTCAAGACGCCAGCCGCCGAACTCACTTGGTTAATGCAATAATAATAAAATTACTTACAACGATTAAATAATTGTACCCAAATAAAATCATTTTAACGATGTATCTATACTCATTTTACCTGTAAAGGGTAAATTTAAGTATAATTAATAATATTTACCTACATTACGAATATGTTTATTCGTAATGTAGGTAATAAGACTTAACTAAGTAGTATCAGATCAAACATCGCACATTTTGTGACAGCTGAAATTAGATAAACATTTATAAATCGATAAGAAATTATCAAATTCTGATAAATATAGTTAAAACGGCTTAAATCTCAAAAATATTGTCAGATAGTTCTACGATCACTTTAATTTCGCGCATTTATTGAAGCAATGTTTATTTTTTTATGAATTATTATTTATGGTTTATAAACTATAAATGTGTTTCTGATTACCAAATTTCCTCGAACGGGTGTCGATCTCACAACCTATCGCGTTTACAGCCACACACTTGACCTGCAGCGCTACGACTTACCTCTTAAATACTTTAAACACATAACTTCATGACCAACTAAAAACTAAAACAACAATTTAACAAAGTTTTGTAATTCGTACGATAAGTATAACTCCCGTGCCGTCATCACTATCTACATTATGAATACAATAGTTACGAATAGCTCGTAACCAATTAAAATCGACGTACGCGGAAGTAACAACGAAAGTGAACACGTTAATTACGTTATAAATTAAACGATTTAAGATCACGTTACCACGTTTCCCTTCTATATTTATATATAATTTGTTTTGACAAGTGCGGTGGAGGATATGAACATCTGTATCTATATATCCGAGTGTTGATCTCGGCTTTAAATATTTCCACCTCGTCGTGTAGGGGTTATGTACGGTAGCCAAAAATAGATGACATTTGAGAGCCTCTATGATATATCCTGTCAATATAATTTATCGTAACGAAATAAGATATCCTTTGTGTAATTTATAAAAATATTTCTATTATATCTTTGGTTAGAGAAATATAAATAGAAACAACTATAATAATAAAAAGAGATATTTTACTACTTTTATATTTTACTATACATTGCAATGTGTCAAAATTATTGTAAGACTAATGGGCGTAACAAGAATTTCTTTTTGTATTTAAAATGTAGTGAAGAACATTTTTTTTTATTTGTTTTACAGAACGATTAAAATAGCGTTGTCTTTAACTTATTGAGAACAGTGTCACAATGCACTGACACTAACTTACTGTGGCACACGCAACTATGCGTTTACTAAAAATAAAAAGTAAATAAATAAAATATAAATATCACACACTACGCTGGCCATCTCGAATCAAGTTTCCTCACAACAAAACACTTAAGTCGAGTGTCCTTATAAACTGTGTTAAGCCTCAATAAAAATAAAACATTAGACTTAACTGCACCTATCGTTTCTTGCAGTTCTTTTTATATGCAAGGTTCAAATATATATATAAAAAATATATAACATAACGTGTGTTAAAAATAAAGTCATTAGCATATTTTTATGTTATTATTTCATATATAAATATAGATTCACGTCTATATATTTGTGTCGAAATCTTGTGTACGCCAGTGTTGTCTTCTGTCTGTCTGTCACTCGGACTGGCCATTGGTCCGACGTGTGCGACGTGGGCGGGGCAACAGGCGAGTGTATAAAAAGCGAATTAAGCCAAATTATGGTAATAGCCTCTAAGTAATCATGTTTCTTCATATAAGGCATCGTTAACTGTTATTTCATTAAGAAACGTAAATTATTCCATTCTTTATAATTGTTCGATGATTGTTATTTATTTAGATCAAAGGTACAATTTTTAATTAATTTAGCGATTCTCTAATGACACTTTAAACATTTTTTCCTTTGTATTACAAAGTAAAGTATACTTGATTTGTATAATGTGAATAATGTGCGTTTAATTACAATTAGATGTGTTTTAGTTACAGTTTTTTTTTTAAGTTTTAGTAATCCTGAACATTTTGTATTTTGTATAATGTAGTGGCGTTGAGTTTCGCAACTCAACATGCAATGCTTCTGCAATTGGGCGGAAAGTGGAGAACGCAAGGATCTTCATTGGTACAGAGTGTCTTAATCCCTATCCTGCGCTGTGCGGCATACAGCGTGAAGTTAAAAAAAAGAATGTAATATGTTAGAGATTTAAAA
>JAATLQ010029397.1:0-10218 GCA_013421005.1 Heliconius erato x Heliconius himera | reverse complement strand
TATTTCATCTCCTCGAGTGGGGATCGAACCCACAACCAGTCGGTTTTGCAGTCACACCTCGTGCCGCTGCGCCACGACCGGCCTCTAGAGATTTAAATTTATTATTAATATTAACATGCAGCTTAATTAAACGCAAACAACGTGGCTATACACTGGCAAAATTCAATCTGAACTTTCCAATCATTGACACGAAGAAGAAGAATCAATATTAAACTTTACTTTTGAAATATTAATATCATCTTTTCATTCGCTGGCCTGTAAGACCTGACATACAAAGTAATTCTTACTTATAAATTTACTATATATATGCATTAATCTTTGTCAACAAGTTAATAGGTAAATTAAATAAAGCGAACATCCACTTCCAACGTGTCTTTATACTTGTCGATATTAATGAAATAAAACGTTTAATAGAAAAATGTTAGCTCCATTTGAGCCGAAACATAAGCCGACAATCAGCAAGTATTATCTCAAAACTAACTATTCCACCAATTACAATAAAAAACAAGGCTTAATAAATAATATCAGAAAACAAACATAAAATAACGATTCTCTAAAAAAAAATAAGATAAAACTTAACATAATCCAAATAGGTAGGTATACAGCTGATGCAAAAAGTCCGTTCGCGGATAATTGCAAGCAGTGGATGGTGGATGGCCGGTCGAGTATTGGCACGCCGCCATGGTATTCTCGCGATGTCGGAATCGTTCGTCTCCTACAATCCGTGTAATCTACCATCTATTGATTTACATTTTCGATTAAATTCATTTGGGGATTGTTCCGATTGATTTCTGATTCGGAAGGATACTGATACTGGATATCCTTATTTCAAAATATATTTAAATTGTTATTCTCACTTATTATGGATTCAAATTTCAATAAGCACATTGAGTTCCTAGGAACGTTAAATGTTTTTTGAAAAATTTAGAATGTTTTAAGTAGGCATAATAAATATATTTGAAGTATGAAATCAAAATTAAAAAGAATTATTTAGATAGTTTGACTATATTAACCCTTATAATAATAATACATTAAAATTATAGCATACCGGAGACTATGAAGACTGTAAAATGATCGTATGAAAATTTAACAAAGGCAAAAGCAATCAAACTTGAACAGATACTGGTCCATTTACATTTTTTTACTTAGTAACACACGTTTAACTTAAAAGACATTTGTAATTGATAAATTTAATACTAGTTAACCTCAAAAAAATTACTTAATTAACAGAACCTAGTAGGTAATCCTTATATAATTTTAATAACTATTGAAGTAATGTTAAACATATTAACATACAATATAATATTCGTTTGAAACTATATTAGACATGAGCGGGTGTATTCAATTAAACGAGCTGCACAGTACGAGCACTTGGTTGGATTCCATTCGGATGAATCAATAGCTCCTCGGTCGGACGACAAACATACGACAACAACAATTGGTTGTTTGGCAGGAAAAGAAATTATTTAAAAGTATACCTATCTTTATTACCTATATTTTTAGATGAAAATACGTTTTTTCTATTTTAGAATTCATTTTGTAATACATATTTTTAAATGTATATAATAACAATTAGTAATTGCTACAATATACGATAATAAAGGGTCTAAAATCTGTTTAGTAATAGTATTTTTTTTAGTAATGACGTCAAAAGTGAAATTCTTACACAACAAACAAAATCAAACTCAATTTTACTATTTGTATATTTCTTACAAATGGTTAAATTAAAATTGATTGATTTTGATATTCAGATAAAAAAAGTTAATTTACATCTTTTTATTTTTTTAATAAGACTTAAATCTATCATACAAAAATGTTATTTGCCACACTTCACATAATATATCCACAATACTACATTACATGATAATAAATCGACCGACAGATCTTGACTTAAGACACGAATGTCATACATACAATCAGCGTCCATCCAAAAATATTTCGCAAAATTCCAATTTAAAAATGCTTTTTCCTTATTTGCTTTTAAGCAACCAAACCACCTGTCATTACAAGCGACCTACAGACATGTGTAATAAAATAATAAATAAAATAAAAATAAATCATCTTCACGATGTATGCCGCGCACAGCAGGGTAGGCAGAGGAAACATAGTGTTAAAACACTCCGTTCCTCACTTTTTGCCGAATTCTGGAGGCATTGCGTGTTGAGTGGCAGAACTCAACGCCGCGCTTTGCCTCGACACCAGAGCAAAAAAAATGCAAGTGAAATATTTCATCTCCTCGAGTGGGAATCGAACCCACAACCAGTCGGTTTTACAGTCACACTTTGTGCCCCTGCGCCACGACTGGCCTCTAATAATAAAATAATGGAAATGGAAAAACAAGAATATTCGATAATTGACAATAGCATTATGAATATTTTTTGTAGACAAATGTCAGGATCAAAGGCAAGGTCTACAAGGTCGACTGTTGAGACTTCACAGTGAACGGCAAGACGGAACAAAAAAGCCGGGTACAAAGTGTTCTCGGAGGTACACTCGAGACATTTACACGATTGTTAGACCCGTTCAAATTCTTATTGACCTTAGATTTGAACGATGGACCATTCCGTTATATTTTACGACGGTCAACACTGGGGTCATCGGTATACATATCTCGGTGTGTCTTGGAGCGGATATTGTATCATGTTAACACCAAATATTATTATGGAAGTAAAAATTACGTACGCTTCACGTATTAAGTTATATATTTTATTAAAGTGTTCAAGAGAAAGGTTTTTTATGAAGTATTTAAGGTTATTAAAGCGATTTGGTATTGTTTATATCAAATCTGTTTTGTAATTTGATAGCAAATTTTCCTTTAAACTTAACTTGATGGTCTATTTTTTCATTCGTAATTAGGAAAACTAACACCGAAGCATAAACTGAAACTAAGTATAAAAGAGCTTTTGTTCTTATCCTTTATAGAATAATTAAACAATTTATCTTTAAATTAAAATATTTTACAGAAAACGTTACGTTAAAATAAATTGTAATTTTTAAAACAATATCACAAAAGATATTTTATGAATATCGCGCATATAACACACATATAAGGTAAATACGACATAACATTTATTTATATATCTTGTGGGTTCGATTCCCAACAGAAGAATAATATGCCGCTACACAATGTTAAGAACAATCAATATATAAAGCGATCTGTCAACGATAACTGATATTTCCAATAAGTAATAACAATAATTTCCATTACTTACACTGTACATGGGAGTTTAAATCACAATTTAAAAGTCAAAACATTGATAGCCATTATGACAAAACAAAACAGGAGCGAGTTTTCAATATAACGCTCCGTTTGAGCAACAAACAAAGACATCCGATGTCTACCGTAATAGGGCTTACGTAATGCCCCCGTTCCACTTCAGTCCATAAAGTTTAACATTTTAGTACGCACTTAGATAATTGGAATCTGATTTACTTAATACTGTTACACTTTTAATATAGAAGGCGAAAAGTAAGTTAAATTCCACTTTATCTCGGTGTGGGCCAAATTAATGGCTTCTCCAATACTGTAATTACGGTTGAGATAAGCGATCGCCATCTTCATAAAATTGTCAGCACGCGTAAAGAAGTTGAATTATCTCATTATTTTTATAGAAATGTTAAAACTTCTTATACTAATTATTGGAACATAAAATTAAATGTGGTCAATGTATTATACTATTAAGAGGAGGAGAGGCCAGTCGTGGTGCAGGGAAACAAGGTTGTGGGTTCGATTCATAGTCGACCAAATTCATTATTCAATATTTTCATTTCCTCGCCTTTGGTATAGAGAAAAGTTCCCAGGTTCCCTCTACCTGTCCTGGTATATGCCGAATACAGCGTAAAGTGAAAAATGTTTTATATAGGTATTATGGATAATATACGACCTCTAAGTTAAAACAAAATTTATAACGAAATCTTCTATATGTAATGATTCCATTTAAATCTAAAGTATGACAAAATTAACAATTTACAACAAAACTACATAAGAACAACTATAAATTCCGTGTAAAGTTGTGATTATGAATCAATTCTTTTTAAAGCTTAACTCTATATGCCGCATATAGAGTACTCAAAGGGAACATAGCGTCAAGACATTCCCCGAATTTTCGAAACCAAGAAAAGTAGACAAGCGAAATTCAACGTCAAGTGTGAATAGAAACATAGTCAACCACAACCGTCATGTCAGACAGACACTGTGCCGCTCCGTCACTTCGGCCTCCAAATTAATCTTGTACTACTATGCATCAAAATTATCTAATAAACATAACATACCCCACTACGCCGAAATGGAAACTTAATCATCTAGTCTAATAACATTCAATTGATATTTATTCCATAAAAAACACTAATATTTCAAATTCAATTAAGTTTTATCACAAAAGTGTAACAATATATTATTATTCTAATAATAGGCGTGCGTTTATCGCAATAATAACAATAGTAGTGTACATTTAAAATGACTTATATGTATGTATGTACTAGATTCATGTCATCCACGTATCGGGAGCATCGGGACAAGGCCAGTGGCTGTAGCGTCATGCATAACCCATTATAAGAGCTCGAGTTATAAATTTATCACAACTTTAAACTGAATCAAATAAACGCCAACGACATTTGTGTTTGAGGTTAATAGAATAAATCTGTAAAGTAGAAGAGTAGTTTCTACCCGCGACTTCCCTTGCGGTGTTAAAAGGGAATAGCTTAGTAGGGAGAGTCTGGTAGGTAACTCTACAATCGGAGGGTTAAATCAAAACGATCCTTCCTCGATAAATGGAAATTACAGAGTGACTTATTATTATATTCTATAATTTATCTTTTAAATGATATCCCATTAAAACATACGTATTCTCAATATTTTTTATTTTTTTTTACTTTACGCCGTATCCTGCACATATCAGAGTAGGCAGAGGGAACCTGGGAACCTAGTTTTAAGAAATTCCGTTCCCATTTTATAATTCCGTTATATTTTTTGTAATATGTACCTATACGTAGGTACTAAAAAATAATTGCATATAGTCACGAAGAGTACACACAAGTGCTCAATAATAAAAAAATAATTAAGCTTATGTCTGATGAGATATGAAGTTACGAGCGACAGTAGTAAATCTTGTATCAAATTACTCTCGCGAGAAATATATTATTTAAAGTTAATGAAATATATGAAAACAGAAGTGTGAGTTCGACGTGTATAATTATTAACTATTTATATTTAACGTTAAAATAACGCAAAATTGTAGTAAAACTGAACTAATAATACTACTATATATAATAAACTATATATAATTAACAATATTTATCTATAACATCTTTTTTAATTAAATATATATATACACCTCAGTCCGTCATTACCACGCTTCATCATATGTTAAGTAATAATTATTAAATTGAAATATATTTAATGTAATACAAAAATGATCTATATATACAATTAGTTTATCGCTTTAGGGGGACTATCAATCTGGATCGGTCAGCCAATCGCAGAGGCACGATAAAGAAGCGAGATGGCGCGTGCGCAACGATTAATTGCTTCCATTATAGACGACCGGTGAAGTTATAAAGTTACTTGTTATTTAAGTTCATTTTATATTATATGTATGCTAATGTAGGGCACATTGACTGCATTCGTAGTTACATCGTGCTTGGCTTTAAGTTTGATGTACAGTGAAGGTATTCATTTAATTATATATATCATCAACTATCATCAATTTACAACAATATAATACCGTATATATTTGTTTTGTTTAGTTAGTTATTTGATAAAACTTTTACAAGATTTTTTAAGTTATTTCCTAAATGTGTATAGTGAAAAGTATACTTCATTGATACATAAAAATATTGTAATAAACTATTCAAGATGATTACGAAAAGGTAGATAGATATATGTATAATCCGTCAGAATAAATTATTTCTAGTTAATAAAGTTAATAACAAATCATTATTGAACAGAAAAATAGTAAGGCTATATAGCTGCAATTCCTTTAATAATTATTATTATTCTAAGTTCCTACAGATGAAACATGTAAGTACTTAGATGTATTTGTATTAATTTAATGCTTATTTTTATGTTTTTTGTAATTAACATAAACAAGTAGGTACATCGTGTATGTACTATTTAATAGTTTGTATAGCCTGTATGTTCTTATATAGTATATATAAGAACATACAGGCATAAGAAATGAGAATGGGGGATGCCCTCTAAAAAATATCTGTAGGTACACCAATGCAGAAAATACATTTTTATAAATAATTTTAGTAAATGTTTTCAATAAAGAGCATTGTCAATAAAGCTTATAAAATTAAAAATAATTAGTGCAAGTCAATTTAGGATTTAGAAATGAAATTGAGATGATTGTATTTCAATGGAAAAAAAAATTCTATATTACTTATATATTCCTTTCACATCACACTATATTCTGTATATACATTAGCAACCAGACATAACCAATTTTCAAGATATTGAGCACTGTGTGATGGAACTTAACCCAGCAAATTAATTATACAAAATTAAATTAAATGTTAAATGAGTACAAATATGTAAAATATTTTCAACAGAATTATTCATTTGTAAATATTATGTATTTGACCTCAGTGTTATCAGTATGTAAATAGGTTAACTTCAATGTTTGATGGCTAACAATGGAGTCGTGGTCATACACAACATTTTAGCACTTACTTCTTGTACTTACTTTTATAAAGTTATTAATAGTAATTAATTATACTCATAAATAGTTAGTAATAGTAATCTATAAGAACTTTTATATTAAATTTTAATATTGTTTTTTTCAGCTCCATTGTATGCTACATAGATATAGCCAAGTAGGCATAAAGGAACTAATTGTCAGACATCCATCCCATCTTTTGGACTTAATTTGTTCATTGCATTTTAATGAAACAGAACTCAATACAGTACTTTATTTGCCTAAGCATGAAAATGAAAACTATTCATTTCACCAAGAGTGAGTGAACCAACAACTAGTGTTTACAACCAGTCTGTTCCACTACACCACACCACACCTCAATGTTCAAGTACAAAAATATACTTGTTTATAGAGCACCTTGGTAATATGTTAGGAACCGATAAAAATAAAAATGATGCAATTTAATCAAATGTTGAACAATATGCTACATTACTATTAAAGAAAAATAGCCAAAATATGAATCAAAACAAGTGATTGATAAGATTCTTTTCTCTCTTCTAATTTTTATTATATTATATCTTTATAAAGTAGATAATAAAACAAAATTGTTTCCCACTGACGAAAGCCTAGATATAAGTAGACATATTGATGTGTGATAATTACTTTTTTAGTTTCATATATATGTAAAGGTAGGTAATTCAGAAACTTGTGTGAAGATATTCAGTTTCCCAATTTCCATCTAATTTTTATGTCAGTGTGTTGAGTGGTAGACCACTAAGGTGCGCTTTGTCTTGATACCATGCTGAGGAAACAAACATAATTTACCTGCAAGTGGAAATTGAACACACATGTCACAGTTACAGTCAGAGGCTGAGATGCTGGGCCATAACAGCCTCTTTATACATGTTTATTATAGTGCAATCCAAGCCTTGATGATTGATGTAATAATTCAATTTCATTTCTTATAAAAATGTCTCATTAATATCATAATTATATTGACACATTGTCATGTGACGGTATCAGTAAAAGCTTATCATAGAAGCAATTGTATGATAATATATATGGTTAAATCAATATATGAATGCAATTTTATAAATTGAGAATATATTTTAACAGCTAAACATTGATCAAATCCCAAGTTAACTCAACATTACAACAAAATAATAACAATTTTGAAGTGTTATTTCATCGTAGGTTTTTTAAATATTGGAAAAATGATGTATGGAGACATAAGCCTACACATCTCAAATATTTTCCAAAAGCATACAGGTTGAAAATTAAATGTGATGGTTGCACGCCCGAATATTAAGTTGGTGGAATGCCTTTGTTTTATTTAACTAGAATTGAAGTCACTTTCTTATTATACTCAATTATTTATCGTGTAAAATTTTACAATCTAATAATTATATCACTAGTAATTTAATTTTATTATTAATTGTGGATGTGAAATAAAACAATTACTTATAAAAAAAAACAATAAATGTCACTTTTTATAATTGAAATAATTAATATAAAGTATTATTGTAAAGACTTTGTTATAACCATAAATAAATTTCTTGACTTGAAAAATTGATAATATCATCATATATCTTACATTCACTTTTTATACAAAATTTAGGACAAGTTATCAGAAAAACTAAATCATAATCAGTTATTACATAATTTTGTTGGTTTGGTTGAATGAGCTAATCGCAGAAACAAGTGGCTAAAATTTGTTAATAAAATTTGTTCACATAAATAAACACTCAAAAGAATTAAAATTATTTTTTTTGCAGTATTTACATACTGTAACACTCAACAAAATGCATAAGATTTAAATGAATTATTTATATATTAAAAAGTTATGTTTTTTGAGTATATGTATTAAACCAAAAAAAAAATCTTTTTACTTTGCTTTATCTAACATAGCAGGGTAGTCAAAGAACCTAGTACCAGACACTTCAATGTGTGCATTTCTGTACAAAGTGAAATTATCTGGGGGATATTTTCTGGGGGAGGCCTTAACTTTAGATTTGAACTGATATCTTTACGTTCCCACTTGTGCCCATGGCCCATGGAGTGGCAGAATACAATACTGATATTTACAATTAGAAACCACTGCACCGCAATGACTGAACGATGAATAACTATAACTAGTAGTAAATTCACATGGGGAAAGTCCATTCAACATGTGGGCTATTAGCATAATAGTTTTAATACAGAATTTTTAAGAATATGTAAGCAACAGTTAATTTTACTATATGTATATATAACTATAAAGTATACATGAGGGTATGATATGAGGGTATAGGATGTGACTGTAGATGAGACTCTTGTAGGCTTGATATTTATTTAGAAAACATATAAAGATTTTAATTTAGCAGGATTTCAGCTCACTCTTGTCCTGTCTAAGCAGTATGTTCCGTTTAGTGGCCTAAGCAAAAAAAGTACAGGCATATGTGGAATGCAGTGTGAAGCTAAAAAGCCTTTTTCACCTTGGAGGTATATTATGTGAATTTAGGTAATTATACTTCTTACAAAAATTATATTTTAATAACTATGATATATACTATATTCAAGTAAATATATCATATTATAGTTCTATTGTATATTTATAAAAAAATATTTAAAAATTGTTTTTTTTATTCAAATATGTTTGTACGATTGATGTAAAGTTAAGAAAGTAGGATTTATATTAATTCAATTATTCATAATTCCTTACACTAAAAAAATGAATCAGTTAAAATATAGTGTATCATTGGTATCTTTTTTTAATAATTATGGCTTGGCAACATCTTAATTAATGCCTTGATAACAATATTAAATACAATATTACTTAAAAGTACAGTTACTTTCATTCAAAAACTTTTCTGCAAGTTAATTCATAGAAAAAACAAATAATATATTATAAAGACTTTTATTTTCATTTGCCTTATTTAGTTATTTGTTGGATTTTTGTTCTCATTTAACAAAAAGTATACAAACAAGGTATAACATTGAAAAGTTTGTTATAATAGAAAAGTAACGTAATCATATGTGATGTATTGAAAACAGTGTATGTTGCATAGTAGAGCGCCATCTCGCTCTAACACGTGACTATTGACATCTAGCCGTCATCGTCGCTCCCTTCACTCCACGGATAAGAGAAAGTAACAAAAGAGAATGAATACATCCCAACCTCAATTTAAGAATACTATCGTATCCGTATTTACTATCAACAGTATATATTACACGCACTATATCTATATTTAATAATATTTTGAGATAATCATCAAAATTATGACAATAAACAAATGTATGATCAGTCATAACCTCGAATTCATAGTTTACATCGAAGTAAACGACGTTTAAATACCAATTTGGGATTCATTTGCCATCAGCTTTCACAGGTCTAGTAAATAAATAGCGTACTACACCAAAACGTAAACAAAAAACAGGTAAACTAACCCTTTCTTCATGAGCCACCTTCGATGGCCCCAGTTGTGTTAGGAATGTTCCAATGAAGAAAACACTCATCCATTTTACTAATTCGCATCTGTTATCACAATTTAATCAACTTGTGGTTGCACTAGTTGTCACAATCAAACTACAATTCCACTTT
>JAATLQ010029391.1:89888-114141 GCA_013421005.1 Heliconius erato x Heliconius himera | reverse complement strand
AAAAAAAAAAAAAAAAAAAAAAAAAAAAAAAAAAAACCCACAATGTCTCTAATTAGATATCTATCAACTCGCATAATGAAGATAAGCAAAAATTTATTGCTAACTCATTTGAATAATGTAATATTGTGTATTATGTCAATCGATTTTAATTCCACTGGACTCATAACTTTTGGATATCGGCCACTCTGTGATCAATTTATATGGATTTTAGGTAAATCATTGTTATCGCTAATGCAAAATAGTAAGGTAATCTGCATATTGCACAGGCTGTGACAGATTCGGGTCCTAGGTTCAAATACAACTCAGCAGTCACTAATCTGGACATTTAAAAAAAATAAATCAAATTAAATCAGCTTTACGGTGTATCCCTCAGCAGGTTTAGGCCAGAGGGAACCTAGTGTTAAGACACTCCGTTTCCCACTTTCTGCCGAATTCTGGAGGCATTGCGTGCTGAGTGGCGAAACTCAACGCCGTGCTTTACCTCGACACCAGAGCGAAGAAATAAAGATATAAATGTAAATAAATACTTCACTTCCTTGAGTGAGGATCGAAACCAAAACCAGTTGATTTTACAGTCATGCTTTGTGCCTCTGCGCTACGACCGGCCTAAGAATATTTTAAGTACACAAATAAAAAAAAGTGAGCCTTACAAACTATGAATGGAATGACTTTTCTTCGGACAATATCTAATTTGTGATCAGATATTATTCTTATTAGATAAAACCAATAAAAATTATACATACATATATTTATAGATAATTATTTTGTGCATCTACAATGTGACATACTATATGATACCAAACTCTTAGCTTTACGCA
This sequence comes from Heliconius erato x Heliconius himera, assembly GCA_013421005.1. NCBI lineage: Eukaryota > Metazoa > Arthropoda > Insecta > Lepidoptera > Nymphalidae > Heliconius > Heliconius erato x Heliconius himera. The sequence goes on along the minus strand of JAATLQ010029391.1, from coordinate 113,323 downwards.
CAGTAAATCAACTTAGGTAGTCGCTCTGGTTTCCACTTCCTGGCCAAATTCAAGACATTAGGCGTTAAGTGACGAAGCTCAACGCCGCGTTTTGTCTCGTCAGAGTTAGATTCCTCTAAGCGGCAAATTGAATCCACAAGAATCGTGTCACTGCCCTACTGAGAACATATTTTAATTATAATGAAGCCTCCGTGGCATAGTGGCGGCGTCTGGCTGTGAATGCGATTGGTTATGGGTGCGATATCCACTTGGAGTAATTAATTATATTTAATCTTATTTAATTTCTCCGTTCTGGTAAACAAAGTGCGGTGTTAAGATCTGTCACTTGACACGCAATATAAAAAATGCGTGCCATGCGTAAAAAAGCGTGAAGCTGCTGAATCCATCAATCTCTACTAATTATAATCATCAATTACATTTCAATAGAATAATTATAAGGAATTTACCCTAATTTAGGTACCCAAATACACTATTTCTTTTGATATGCCAATTAATTTCGGCTTTCAAGAGTATATTCGGAGGTAATAAACACATTCTAGAATCGAATCTTATACGATCACTTTGGCAAAGTGTACTCTCGTTGATAGTATCGATATTTTGTACAAAATTACTAACAAGCTATTGGTACAGCTTATGAGCACGTTTCGATTTGTTTCATATTAATTACATTGGATAATAATATTTTATATTATTTTTTAAGAGGCCATTGTGGTGCAGTACTGTAGTGTTTGAACGCGATGGTCGTGGTTTCGATTCCTGCTCGGGGCAATGAATTAAAATTTGAGGTTGAGTTCTACCATTTAACACGTTTTGTTTTAACACTAGGTTCCCTCTACCCTACCCTCCTATAAGCTAGATACAGCGTGGAGCTAGATATACTCGACGCTGCGTTACATTGAAAATTTCAAACACTGCCCCACAGCTTCAAGCTGTATCCCGCATATAGCAGGGTAGTGTAAAGACACTGCGCTCTTCACTTTCCGTCGAATTCTGCAGGCATTGCGTGTCGAGTCGCGGAAAATATAACATTTCCTCGAGTGGGAATCGAATCCACAACCTATATTATTTACAGCCTAGTGCCCCTGCGCCACGACTGGCCTCAAAACTTTCCTACTTCCTTACCTATAATTTTAACGACTCAATCTTTTAACTATAAAGTTACCTGCAGGTAACCATACATTCACTTTAATACCTTTCACCGTATACAAAGTGTATCGAACAATTAAACTGGTTATAAAGCGAGACGTCACCGCGTTCTCAAGCTGTTTTACAGCTTAAGGCAATAAAAGGGTAATTTACTTTAAAGGTGACAGGTATTTAGGTAAGAAGGTGGGTATGTCACTATATATTATGAGAAAAAAACTTAAAAAAAGGTTTTTTTTGTTGTAAACGAATTTAAGTGGAAAATGGCGTGGCTCTCTGTTATCTAGCGTATTATCTTTTCGCTGTCTTTTTTTTCATGTTTAAATATTAATAATCTTTCTATGTTACTAATTTTATGAATGTGAGTGTAAGTTTGTTTATCCTTAACGTCAAAACTACCTAACCGATTAACATGAAACTTTATTCACATAAACTTATTTAGAAACCGTATAAAAATTTTAACGTTACGTTCAAATTTTTATACGTTTTCCAAATAAGTATTTTTCTTTCCTAATTGTGAAATAACACTTTGAAAATGTTAAAAATATTTGTTCATATATTCTTAGTCTCTTATACCTCCTACACCTCCTCCTAATCCTCTCGGATACAGGAGACTTTATTTTTCTTAATTATTATCCTTTGGATATAATATAGAAATAAGTTTGAGCGAGCGAAGCCGCGTTTGAGTCTCCAGTATCTATATAAAAAAATCACGTTCTGTTAAGGTAAACAAAAGAACATCGCTGAAACATCATAAAAAAAACGGTCATATATGATATAAATAGTAGCAGTAGTCTAATTGGTAATGAATTATTTTCATTCCTCTGTTCTGGAAACAACGATGGCATAGTGCGGCGTTAAGTTCCGCAACTCAACATGCAATGACTCGAATTCTCTTAACACTAAGTTTTCCTTATACACTCTGTTATATACAGGATACAACGTGAAACAAAAAAAAATTGAAACCGTAAAATGTGGTTGAAAATTAAACATAGTAAAACTTAAAAAAGACAAGCGACAATTTGAAACATTTTCACAAACTTCGAAGTCGAGACGAAAATGAATTTCATTTTGAAATAGCGTAGAATTTCACGAACCACCTGCAATAGGTACTTATTTACTTAGAAATTTTGGTGTATTCAATCTTAAAGTTGAGTTTTTAGAAGTTTTTTTTTTGATACATCTACAAATATTACTCTGTTCTCCGTATTGCGCTTGCATTAGAGAAAATATTTGTTTTATATTGTTTGCAAATGATTGCTGTTAAAGCGCTGTAGACAACGACTATAAAGGCGATGGTTATGGGTTCAATTCTTATTCTTTTCTTAGGGGAATTTTCCATCTAGATTCACAATATAATTATAGATTTACAGTACAAAATATAATTCAAGGTCAAAAATAACAATTCAAATAGTAGCCGTTGTGGCGCAGTGGCATAAGCCTGAGCCTGCAAACGCGGCGGTTGTAGTTTCGATTTCCACTTAGAGGAATGAATTATTATTTATTATTTTTTTCATTTCTTCGCTCTGGTATCAAGACAATGCGCGGCGTTGAGTTTCGCTACTCAACAGGCAATGCCTCAAAAATTCATCAGAAATTGGGGACCGCAGTGTCTTAACACTAGATTCCCTCTGCGTACCTTGCTATAATATGCGAGATTTAGTATAAAGCTGAAAAAAACTTAATAACAATAATTTTACAAAAACCGTTATAATAGTCGTTTCATTAATATTTCACGCTAGAGTACTGTAAAGCTCTTGAATTAAGCTTGCAATCTTTTTAACTGAAATATCATATAACCGTCTGTTGTTAAACAAGTTATTCTAATTAACTGCTAGTTTTACGTAAATACGCGTTAAAATATCGCATTTAAGTTAAAGCCATTTTACAAAGTGTGACTGTAAAATCGATTGGTTATGGGTTCGATCCCCACTATTTATTTAAATTTATATTTTTATGTCTTCGTTCTGGAGTTGAGGCATGGCGCGGCGTTGAGTCCCCCAACTTAATACGCCTACCCTGCTGTGTGTACAGCGACTATTCTTCGGACACTTCCGTTTCCCTCTTTCCTTCGAATTCTGGAGACATGTTGAGTGCGGAACTTAACAACGCGCTTTGCCTCTGCTTTGCTTATCAGAGTCAGGAAATTAAATATTTAAAATTTTATTTTCTCGCTCTGATGATACGAGGCGAACACACTTGGTACTTCATATATTTCATTATTAGGCTAAGCATGGAAAAATCTTATTTTTGTCTTCATTTTTTAACCATTTCTGAGTAAATTTATTGGCAAAATACAACCTCAAATATGTCCTTCAAATACCTCCAGAACTTGATAGACAGTTGGGAACGAAAGTTTCTTAATGGGAACGAAGTATCTTAACACTCAGTTCCCAAGTTCCCTCTGCCTACCCTACCACGTGCGGGATAACGCGTGAAGCTGATAAAAAAAAACATGACGTCACCCAATAACCATCTTTCCACACCATTAGTTTAGGACTAAGACTAAAAGAAAGCACACACCCTGTATAGAGGTGTGACATTGAAAAATGCTCCATTCATATTTTGTATACGGAAACGACCATTTGAAATATGAATACGGTGTATTGACGTTGTTACATGCGTCCATTGAATTCGTATTTTTAAATGAATTTAGTATTTTTTTAAAAGATGAAATACAATACGAACCTAATTCCTTATATGAAACATTCACATATGTTGTTTAAATAAAGTTAAAAAAACAAATAAATAAATAAACTTCACGCTGTATCCCGCACACTGCAGGGTAGGCAGCTAGTGTTAACAATCCGTTCCCCACTTACTGCCGAATTCTGGAGGCATTGCGTGTTGAGTGGCAGAACTCAACGCCGCGCTTAGCCTCGACACCAGAGCGAAGAAATGGAAATATAAATTTAAGTAAATATTTCATCTCCTCGAGTGGGGATCGAACCCACAACCAGTCGGTTTTACAGTCACACTTTGTGCCACTGCGCCACGACTGGCCTCAAATAAAGTTGATTTAAATTAACTGTTGTTATAGATAGCTTAAAGTTTTATATTTGCGGATTTAACGAGGTGATTTGAAGCAGGAGTATGTGGTATTGGCAGGGAGAGAACCCGGTAGACCTTTGAGAATACAGTATGATACTGGAGGAAGGTGACTTGACTATGAAGACTCCTGTAGGACTAGTATGTGCGGGTTGATGTCAGTAAACGCACAAGAGGAGGGACACGTGACTATCAAACATAAGTTTCGTTTCGATTCACCCCGAGACCCACTCGTCTTTCAAGACAATTTTTCAAACGGAACGTATATGGCTCAGTGGTCAGAGCGCCTGGTCGGTTTCCAGGAGGCGCGGGTTCGAATCCCGCTACGTTCAAATTTTTATATGTTTTCTAAATAAGTATTTTTCTTTCCTAAGTGTGGATTAACACTTTAAAAGTGTTTAAAAACAATTCTTCATAATTGATCAGACTCTAACATTTCTTCTAAATCGTGCAGAGATTCTGCTATGATGACTATGTCGTAGGAAAATCGCAAATATAATAAGTATTGACCATTACTATTGAAAGTATATAGTGAATACCTCCTGTCCGTTTCAGTTTAGCGTCTTAGAGAAGTGCTCTAGATCAAACAATAAACAGTAAACAATTTAAAAAAAAATCAGCTTCACGCTGTATCCCGCACACAGCATTGTAGGCAGAGGGAACCTAGTGTTAAGACACTCCGTTCTCCACTTTCTGCCGAATTCTGGAGGCATTGCGTGTTGTGACTGGCAGAACTCAACACCGCTCTTAACCTCGACACCAGAGCGAAGAAATGGAAATATAAATTTAAGTAAATATTTCATCTCCTCGACTGGGGATCGAACCCACAACCAGTCGATTTTACAGTCACACCTCGTGCCACTGCGCCACGACTGGCCTCAATAAACAATTTTAGAGAAATGATATCTTGCTAACTTACTCCACGCTGCGATTGGTTTGGTCTTGTGTTGTAATTTTGTCGTATAGTGCCGTATTTTACGGCAAGAAGCTCCTTAAAAATGCAACTAATCAAACAGCATAGAAGAAAAAGCCTCGATCTTAAGAGGTTATCGCTAAGTTAGGATGCAGAAGGCAAACGCGTATTGTGAGGTTCCTATCTCTGGAACCCTAGCCACTGATGGCTTGGAACCTTGTCCCACATTCAGAAGGGTGTTTTTTTTAATAATTTTAAATATATTTTTTGTTTTTCTTATATAATAAAAGTACATATAGTACTAAAGTAACGCACGAAACCTATCCATAGACAGTTTTCAGGAGTAAAAACATCATTAAAATTCCCCACAAACTTGGCTCTACATGGAAATTTATATTTATTTATGAAAGTCATCACCCTAAGACAAATTGTATGGGCTTTGCCAACAAAAAGTTTGATGACACATACAACTTTTTCACATTATAGCGTTATCTAATATTAGTTTTAAACAGACATTAACTTATGGTTATTTTTGTAGGCACCATTTTTTTTTGTGTCGAAAACGTGAATAAACTTAGATTTCTTGGTATTTGCAATGGATTCTTAAAAAAAATAAATATCTGTTGTTTTTGGATGCACTCTGTATCCCGCATAGTAGGGTAGGCAGAGTGAACCTGGGAACCTAGTCCTCAGACACTCCATCCCTATTAGGGGAACGAGATTAGTGGAGCGTCGTGTGACCTTGCGCCACAATTAGCCTCTTAACTAAAACTACACTAAACTTCTAAACCTTATTGTTTAATAGAAAATATAAATTAGTCAAAACTGTAAAATTTCTCTACAGACTATATTTCTCTATAACTATTTATTTTGTTAGCATCAAAATATTTATTCGACGTAGCGTGAGAACAATCTGGATTTGGATTTCTTTTGCTTTATTTATATTGCAAGTTTTTTTGTCTCTCTTGCCAAATTACATAATCGTAGGTTCATGGGAAGTACCCTATAGGTTTATGTGGTTACATGGCGAATTTCATACAAAATATATTTTTTTTATGGAAAAAGACAAGGCAAACGAGCGTGCGGGTAACCTGATGGTAAGTGATTACCGCCGCCCACGACCCCGTGCAACACCAGAGGAACTACAGGTGCGTTGCCGGCCGCCAAGGTGGAGATAGACGCGCTTTTTGAAGGTACCCATGTCATATCGACCTGGAAACACTGCCGCGGGGAGGCCATTCCATAGTTCCGTGGTGCGTGGAAGTAATACAATAGTAATTCAATGAATATAGTAATACAATGCTTGTATCTTTTGATTGCTTTGACTTAGGTGCTTGGGACTGTGTTCTAGAATAAAATAAATAAATCAGCTTCATGCTGTACCCGCACTTAGCAGGGTAGGCAGAGGGAACCTAGTGTTAAGACACTCCGTTCCCCACTTTCTGCCGAATTTTTAAGATATTCTCAATCAATCAATCAATGAATCTGTTGCCTAACTAAGAATTATTATCTTAAGAATGAGAATTCACTCCTCCGAATAGGATTTGAACCCACAACCATATTTTACAGTCAGATGCTATGCCACCCTAAAAATAAGTTAAAAATAATAAAAATAAATGTAAGTAGGTGTCCAAGCCCGAGTAGGCGGCGGCTAATCGCGTTAAGTGTCAAGATTGCGACGCTCGTCCATTTAAATTGACTACCGCTAAAAACTGTCCTTTTCCGGTGTATTTAATATTTTATATTGTATTAATAGTAATAATTATGCAATTATATTAAATCTCAGGTCACTTTAAGGATATATATTTTCTATATATAAAATATATATTAAAAAATATATCCTTATTAATAGTTATTAATATAGTAGGCTAGCTTTAAGACCCTTTCCTCACTTTACACCGAATTTTCGAGACACCAGAGGGAACAAATGAAAATGTAGTGAATATTATCTTTTAATAAAATTAATTAATAATAATATATACAAATACTACACTATATTCTATTTGCAAATTTACATAAAACTAAACTGTTAACATTTATATTTATTAAAATCATCCGCACGCAGCGCATTCGCATTACAAACTTGTTTCGATTTTTTTGCTGTGCGTGACGTAGCCTGCTTGCTACGGGTAAAGAGTCCGCTACTATCGCTTGCGACGTTCACTTGTTTAAATATTGTACTCATCGCTTGTATTCAATTTTAAGCCTTATCTTCTTGCAAATACGTATCTGTTTCGCTTATCTATTTCTTTTAGTATTTCTTTTAATTTCTTTCTTTCCTTCTGTGAGTGTGTAAAATTATTCTCTTTGTATATCTTATTAAGTGTTAAATAAATTTGGACTATTTTTCCACAATATTCTGGAACTTTAATTTCATTCCATAATTAAAAATATAAAATATTATTAAATAGCGTATTTCACAAAAACCGCTATAAAAATATTGAATATTTCATTTCCTCCAATGGGAATTGAATCCACAACCTGTAGCGTTTACAGTCACACGCTTGCCGCTTGTAGCCCCTGCGCTACGACTGGCCTTTAAAGCATCCATTGCTGTAAAGTGTTTAATAAATTTCATTAAATATTTTCTAATAACAATAAATATTTTTTACACTTCTTTATTATCCAATCTATAGAATCTTTCATAGTTTCATTCATTAAAATAATAATGTGTAAGAGTCTCGCTATTCAAGTCGTAATACCTCTAGAATTAGGCGAAAAACGGGGTGCGTGTCTTAACATTTGGTTCCCTCTGTCTCCCTGCCGTGTGTGCGGGATACAGCGTGAAACTGATTTATTTATTTTTTATTTTTAATATACCTACTATCAATATTTACCAATTAAATAACAATAATCTAGCAATAAAAATATCTTCTACAAAACAAAAACACATCTTATTCTTGTCCTTGATTTTTTAATTTATTTTTACGTACTTAAGGCCATACACGCAGTGGTAAAGGGTCTGACTTTAAATGCAGTGATGGTAGATTCGAATTCTACTCGGTTCTAGAAGCAATTTCCAATCTAATATCAAAACATTCCTTTTTCTGCTTTCCGCACAAACTCTGTAAACTGTGTGTTAAAAGGCGGAACTCTACGCCACGCATTGTTTTATCAGAATAATACAAACTGTGTTCTGAAAGGCAGATGCAAAGGCACTCTGCGTTGCAATTGTCTTTCAGAACAGGTAATAGAATTACTTTCACTATCCAGTTTCGATAGGAAAATAATAATATTTTTTTCCCCGTACTGGATCAAACACAACAGTCAGGCTGTGTCTGACTGCACTACGATAACTTGACAAGTAAACTTAAAACTTACAAAAAAATGCGTTAAATATATGTGAAATGGGAACCCCGTGGGAAGTACTTTATATACAATGCTTGAAAAAGAGCGGTAAGTGCAAAACAGAGTGATATGTACTAATGCACTTGACTCTCTTTTCCTACCTGCTGTATGAGAGAGATAGAGAAATGAACAAAACAACTGCTCTCCGACCCGGTTGTAGCATCCAGTAAGACTGACACTACTGACATTTTTTTGTAACTTTACAATTTAAAAGTTGGCTTGTACTGACCAAATTTGTTAAAGAATATTTGAGTTTGATTTTAACTCTAAAACATTAAATAAGCTGACCAATACCGCACTTTATATAACCAAATTAAGAAAGCGAAAAGCTTTTTAAGTATAAGAATAACCCTTTTTTCTCTTGTATTAATCGAATATATAAACAACATGTGCAATCAGGCAAGACTCGGATGCACCACGAAACCGTTATTACCTACTTAACAAAGCTTTTTAAAGCTAATTTTCTCTTTTCCTTCTTTAACTCGCGGCCGTATCATAGCCGGATAGGCACTAAGGCATTAAGACATTCCATGTCCACTTTCAGACAATTTTTGAAAAATTGCATGCTGTGAGGCAGATCTCAACGCCGTACGCTATCTTGTAAATAATTCATTCCCTTGAGTAGGAATTGAACCCTTAAACGTATCGTTTACAGCCAGAAGCTGTGTCTCTGCGCCACGGTGGTTTCATTTTATAATTACATCATAATTTTCAAACCGATTTTATTTCTGAGCGGAATGCGGAGTGACATACCACCATTCTTTCTATGTATCCAGTTCTAAAGTGGTTCTTCTAAAGTTCTAAAAATGGTTCTTTAATTATTAAGGCCATCGGTGTGCAACGGGTACATTTCTAACTATATATACAAATGACTGTGGGTTCGTTAAACCACTCAAAGGATATTCTTTTAACCATTTGTATAGTTATATTTCTTTACAACTTAAGACGGTGGTGTGGGTTCGAATTTCGTGTATGTTTTTTTTTGTTATGTATTTTAAATCAACTCTGTCTTTTATGCTTGTAAAATAAAACAAAATTGGAAATTGAAAAATCGGAGAACAAAGTGTCTTATTATCACTACACATCACAGAGTTATATCTGCCTAATCCTTTAAGCGTAGGTAGGTATAGATCTAAAAAATATATATAAAAAAAATATATATTTATAAGCTTTATTATCGTTCAAATGTAAATCATATATTTACTTTTAAAAAAAGTTCCATAGAATTTTTCCTTTTTAGTTGCGTGTTTGTATCACAAAGGGGACCCGCGTCAAACGTGTCACATACGAGTACATCGCCCTGTACCGGATAATTATAATTTATAAAAATCAGCTTCACGCTGTATCCCGCACACAGCGGTATGGGCTTAAATTTTATTTTTATCAGCTTCACGCTGTATCCCTCACACAGCAGGGTAGGCAGAGGGAAACTAGTGCTAAGACACTCCGTTCCCCACTTTCTGCCGAATTCTGGAGGCATTGCGTATTGAGTGGCAGAACTCAACGCCGCGCTTAACCTCGACACCAGAGGGAAGAAATGAAAATATAAATTTAAGTAAATATTTTATCTCCTCGAGTGGGGATCGAACCCACAACCAGTCGGTTTTACAGTCACACTTCGCGCCGCTGCGCCACGACTGGCCTCATAGGCTAAAGACGAAGATTTTAGTTACAGAGGATCTCCATTCTCTAGCTTTTGCCCATCGGGTGTCGAAACCTAACGCTGTACATTTTCCTAATAAGCCGCTAAGAATATACCCATAAAATCGAATTCGTAATATGGTATACGGTTGTACAAATTTCAACTTTGGCGCAGTTGTTAGAACAAAACTTCGTTTCAGAAATTCAAACACCACATCGTGAATGTGGTTATATATTATCTTGTGCGTGAGTTGCGGGTTCAAAATCTACAGAGAGGTAAATCTGTATGTAAAATAAAAATTAAGACAAAAAAATATTTAGGACTGTCATGCTCAAGGGCACAAGCGTGCGAAAGTAAACGCGAACCTTTGGCTTCGATTCCCACTCGGATGAATAAAATGTATTTTTTTTTTATTTTCTTGCTCTGGTAAGGAGGCAAAGCGCGGCGTTGGCTTCCGCCACTCAGCACGTCACAACACCCCGAGAATTTGAGGAAAGGTAGTGTCTTAATAAGGACGGATTGTCTTCACAATATATTTCAATGTTCTCTTTGCCTATCCTGCTATAAGCGGGAATACGCGTGAAGCTCAAAAAAAATCTTCAAATTGTCCGAATAAAATAATGTTATTTAACGAAAGTAAATCAGATAAAGGCTCGCGCTATAAATTATCAAAACAAACCCTCTTTACCAGCGTCTATTTTAAATAATAAATATGCAAAATTCAACATAAATATTTTAAGTATGTAATGTTGCTATTCAAAATATTTACGAATAACGTTTGTTTGTCCATTGCCGTGTTGTTTCACAATGTATAGGAATTTAGTTCACATAGTGCATTCTGACGGTATACGTGATGGTAGTAGGTTCAATTCCCGCCTCTATTACTCTACTCAAATACCAATATTTTTTAAAATTGCTTCTAGGTTAAAACTGCTAGTATTTTTTTTCGATACTAATACTGATTTTTTTAAGCTGTTTAAAATATGTTCATATTTCAAAATTATATTGAAAATTTGTTTTGAAAATTATGTTATTTCCAAAAAAAAAAAACATCAGAAGCACAGAACTCACACTAAGGCTGTATTTACCAATATTAAATATTTTCAAATTTCAATTCCAATTTTGCCAAGAAAATATGTGCTAAAGCAATGAAAATCGCTGAACGGGGGTTCCCTACCCATAGACAACCGGTAATCCGATTGACTTACAATTTTTATTACTTCACGTTGTATCTCTTAAATAGTCAATGTCTTTAAAGATTGAGTCTTCTTACTATAAGGAATTTATTTATTTCATTACCTCGAACTAGAAATTAGACAAAGCGCGGCGTTTAGTTCTGACACGCAAAGTCTCAAAAATTGGAAACGCATGAGAAATAGAGTTTCTTACTACAAGGTTCTCCAGTTACAAAAAGAAAATATAACGTAATTATTCGTGGTTTAACGCAAACTTATATCCGAAAATTTGAGGCCAGTCGTGGCGCAGCGGCACGAAGTGTGACTGTAAAACCGACTGGTTGTGGGTTCGATACCCACTCGAGGAGATGAAATATTTACTTAAATTTATATTTCCATTTCTTCGCTCTGATCTTGAGGCTAAGCGCGGCGTTGAGTTCTGCCACTCAACACTGCAATGCCTCCAGTATTCGGCAGAAAGTGAAAAACGGAGTGTCTTAACACTAGGTTCCCTCTGCCTACCCTATTGTGTGCGGGATACAGCGTGAAGCTGATTTTTTTTTATATCCAAATATAAAACAGAACAAGCACATTTACAGAACAACCACAACTAATTTAATTGTAAACAGTAAATCTTATAATTAAATGAAATAATAATAATACAGTAGTAAAGCATCCCTGCAGCGTTTAACAGCGGCCGTCGGGTCGTTAACCAATAAATATAATGTAGGTATGGCGGTGAAACATTACGTTGTAAACATAAAACTGGTTTAACACTTTATTTGACCATATTATTTGATTTCTTGCGGCAAATTAGCAATAAAGACAATGGTTTGTTTTTTAGATTGTTTTTGATTTGAGAAGGTCGTGGCTTGTGGTGCTATGGGTGCCAGGTGTGGGTTCGATTTTTACTTGGAGGAGTGATATATTTAAAATTTCTTTATTAGTTCGCTCTGGTAACGAGGAAAAGTGTGGCGTTATGATCCCTCATACAGAATTAGATGGCTAGTGGTGAAGGGAAGTGTCTTAATAGGAACGGAGTATTATACTAGGTTACCAGGTTCTCCCTGCCTACTCTGGTATGTGCGGAACACAGCGCGTATTTCCCATATGACACAATGAATACAATACGTGATGATATTAATTTAAATTTATTTTGTTTATTTGTTATACTTAGTTTAAACTTAATTTGTTCAAGTTTAAAAATAAAACAAGTTATTATCTCAATAAAACACTTAAAAAACTTAACACCTTTCGAACAACAAGCGCGAAGAAGTTAAAAATATAAAAATTTTAAAAAGAACTCCGACTAAACTAAATCAGGAAAGCAACGTTTTCTCAAACAAACAATCTCACAACAAAGTATAGGAACAGAAAGTTCGTAGTAAAGTAGATTTTATTAGCCCTATATAAATCTAATAAGAGGTCGCTGGACACGCTTAACTTTGAAATTGAGAAATAAGCCTAATTTTACAAGGTTCCTTAGGAAACTACTACAACATATTAACCGTTGAGGGTCAGATGGGACTCGAGAGGAACGGACGGAATTTGTTTACCGGAACCGGAAATAAACATATTTATGTATGTAAGTTTCTCTTTTATAAATGAGATTGAGTTAAAAAATAAAGTTAGTAGAAGATCGTATTAAGTGATTGTAGAATCAAATTATATGAAGTTAAGATACTTAAAAAGTAGTATATATCCAATAGGCTAAAAAAGTAAAGAAAAAGTGATATATCAGGGTAGATAGAGGGAAACTAGTGTTGAGACACTCCGTTACCAATATTCCGCTGAATTCTGGAGACATTGCGTGTTGAGTGGCGGAAATTTCCTCAACCCCGCACTTTGCCTCGACACCAGAGCGAAGAAATGAAGTGCGGGAATCGAACCCACAACCTGTCGCGTTTACCTCCACGATATGCCCCTGCGGCCACTGGCCCCTTAGTCCCCCTTATTGGGGAAATAACATAGTATTTCACATTAAAAAATCATTGTTTTCTACTTATATATATATGTATATATAAACATTTTTTATGTCCAACTATTCCACTGATTGCCTTTTAGTTCGGGCAGCTTTAGTTAACATTCGCTCAATCGGTGTTGATTGGTGCGGTGCTTTTTTTTTGGTGCAGCGCGTCTAGCAAATTGTGTTGCATTTAAAAAAAAATATCTAATTACAAGGTAGAATCGTATAAAATGGTTTGGAATGGACATAATAGAATTTTTTTTGTAAATATCTGAAATACATTTTATTTATTTTTCAGCTGCACGTTGTACCCCGCTCATAGATAGGGTATGTAGAGGGAACCTGGGACAACCTTGTGTTAAGACAATACGCTCTCATGAAGAACGGGAGTGCAGTTCTCCACTTTTCACCGAATTCTGGAGAACTGGAAATTGCGTATTGAGTGGCGAAGCCAAAGTGGGAATGCAACCCATAACTGACGCGTTTAAAGTCGTACGCTTGTTCCACTGTACCACGAGGTCCTCGTAAACATTACATAAACAACCTCATATATTGCAGAAATATATTTAAATTGAATATGCTGCAATTGGGAAAATGAATGATTTTTATTTCCTCTCTGTGGTGATAAGACAGAGGAGTGACTTTGAGGCCCACTACTACATACCATAAAATTGGGGATACAGTAGGTGACCACTACACTAGATTAGACTATACTTACACTATAAATATGTATCATATAAAAAATATTTCATAGCAAATTTCAGTTATAATATATTGAGAGATAGATCCTTAAATCAGCTTCACGCTGTAATCAGCACATAGCAGGGTAGGCAGAGGGAGCCTAGTGTAAAACACACCATTCCCCATTTTTCGCCGAGTTCTGAAGGCATTGCGTATAGAGTGACGGAATCCTACGCCGCGCTTTAATTTTTTTAAAATATAAATGTAATTAAATATTTTATCTCCTCGAGCGGGGATCGAACCCACTACCGGTTGATTATATTTCACACTACAGTCACACTCTGCGCCCCTGCGCCACGACTGGCCTCTAATATAATAAATTAAATCATTAAATTTATATATAGTGCATTAGAGAATATATTTTAACGTCACGTATCGACTGTATTTGTCGGGTAGTTGGTGGTGGTTTACCTTTCGGCAAAACTTATTCGAGTTTACTTTAGTTTACCTAAAGACTTTAAAGTGTAAAATATGGTTCCTCTATACTCTTTCCATTTCTAAAGTTGAAAATGTCATGTGATTTTTTAGCTTCTCGCTCCCTCATAAAGCAGAGCAGGCACCTTTTCTAGTCAATTTTCAAGATATTTAATTTAGTGGCGGAACTCAACGCCGCGCTATGTCAACTACAACACTGTGCCACGATGGCCTCAAATAAAATAATAGAAAGTAAAAACTAAGTTACTTTTAATATTCTATATATAATATTAGGTTAATTTACTGTTGGTTCGTGTATAAGCGCTTGTCAGTTTAGGAGTTATGGCTTGACTGTCGACGGATATGTAATTAAATGTCACTCGATATGCAAACGTCGATACAATCTAACTTTGGCCAGTACAGGTAGTCTTATATATTTAATATCTTTTGAGTTTCACAGTACGTTAAAGATATAGGTATAGAAATGCAGGGGTATAGTGCGACTGTAAACGTTGCGGTTGCAGGTTCGATTCCCGCTGGAAGAAATGAAATATTTCATTGTTTTATTTTTTTGCTCTGGTAACGAGGCGCACCGATGAAAGCCGTCACTCAGTACGTAATGCCTTCAAAATTTAGCCGAAACGTGGAAAACGAAAGTGTCTCAATGGTAACAGAGTGTCTTAAAAGTTAATACTAGCTAAAAATAAGATGGAGAAAATAAACGCAGCTGTACGCGCTACGTACACCTCATAGTACAGTAAATAGGGAGGGAAACTAGTGTTCAGACACTCCGTTCCCCAGTTTCCTCTTAATTTTTGAGATTGCAGTATATACTGAGTCGCGGATCTCAACGCCAGGTTTTCTTACTTCCGTCAGTGCGGCGAAACGAACGTAATTTAAATACAATCATTCCCCGAAGTGAGAATTGAACTAATAACCATCATGCTTACAGTTAAGAGCCTCCTCACTGCGACACTATAGCCTCTGGACAAAATGTATGTAGGTATATCTATAAGCATATAACTCCTAAATTAAAAACTTATGACGTTGAAATAACGAAAAATATAAAGAATAAGAAAAAGAGAGAACACCATTTCAAAAGTGAAAGAGTTCCAATAAATATTTATGTATACATTCCAATGTATATAGAACATTTGTAACATAAATAAGACTTTTATAAATGTGATTTTTCAGTTACTCGTGAATCTATCAACAGTTTTGTTTTACTTTAAATACTTATTATTATAAAAAAGATGTCAGAGAAAACAATAAGATTCATTTATTATTGGCGATGAGAATTTAAAAATACATGTGAAGCTGTCACACTTTTTCCCCCTGTGCAGGGGAAAGGGAACTTAGACTCGTATTTATAAACCGCTCTCAAGTCTGAGATCGATTTTGAGATGCCATTTTCATTCCTACATATACAAAATATGAATAAAAATGACATCTCTAGATCGATTTCAGACTTGGAACGGACCTCAATACACACGAGTATATTAGCATTGAGGTCCGTATTTATATAGCTAATATACGTAAATTTCATGTATTCACGTTATTCAAGAAGGGAGAAATTGATACTATTATTAAATAATTACTTAGGTTTTTATTCTTCTTTGAACTGTTCTCTTTCATATATAAACATTATATGTACATATCTATCTACGCCGCACCTACTGGTAGTAGTACTCTTTCCACTTTAATATAATCTGACCAAAAAATTTAATTATTTAAACTATTTACACAAAATTCCAGTAGATATCGAACCCACGACCATTGCGCATATGTATATAATCATAGACTTATATTTTTTTTGAAATTTTGAACGTAGCGGGTTTTGAACTCACACCTCGCCACGCATCCCTACTGCGCCACTTCAGTGTTAACATTCAAAATTCATTGTGAATAACAATATTGGTAAACAATATGACATAAAATATAACTCGATTGACCTGAAAATCGTATGATAATTAACTTTAACTGAGTGCTGAGCAGCCTTACTTGGTTGCTTATTATATTTTCTTTGGTAATTTTAACTAAATATATACGTATTTTATTTATTGATTAATAATATAAATGAGGACATTGTGGCCCAGAAATAAATAATTTATAGTTTCTATCTACGGCACTACAGCTCACAAAAGGTCTTGATCTAATCTTTTTTCATCTGCTTAGATATAAGGGTTAATAGAGAGATCTAGGTTCATGTTTATAATGCGGTCTCAATTTTGAGGTAAATCTTGAGATGCCCTTTTCATTCATAGATTACAATGAAAAATACGATTCAAGATCGATCTCAGAGTTGAGAGCGACTTATAATTGCGGGCCCTAGTATTAAGACATGCATCAAATTTAATACTAGATATTGCATGTAGAGTGACGGATTTAAACGCTGCGCTTTAAAGGGAAAATAAAAATAATTCAAACATAAGCATTCCTCCATACGGGATCGAACCCACACGCATCGCGTTGCTTAATCAGACATTGTATCAATGCTCGATAGCCTCGATATAATCATCCCTGCCCTGAAGGTGTCTTGATCAACCGTTCTTAGATATTAAAGAAAATCTGTTCACTTGAATAAGTATTAGAAGTTCTTCTTTTGTTAATAAAGATATGAACTTTTCAAACGTTAATTCAAATTGTTTCTTTGAAAATTTAATATTGACCAAAATTTTCTTTTGAGGTCAAAAGTGATGTAATAATCGCAATTATTATATTATTATAGATGAGTGATCAGAAATTTGTGATAATCTCTGATCACTCATCTATAATAAAAAAATAAAAATAAATCAGCTTCACGCTGTATCCCGCACATGCTAGTGTAGGCGATGGGAACCTAGTGTTAAAACACTCCGTTCCCCATTTTCCGCCGAATTCAAAGACATGAAAATATTAAATATTACATTTTCTCGGCATTGAGTTGGGATCGAATTCACAACCTATATAATATAAATGTAAAAGTAAATTAATATTTGTCTAGTGTTTAATTTCTATATATTAAGGCCAATTATGGATTCTATTCCCCATTAAGAAAATGAAATATTTAACATTTTCATTTCCTCGCTCTGGTAACGAGACAAAGCATAGCGTTGAGTTCCGAAGCTCCGGAGTTCCGGGCTGAAACTACATTTAAATAAACATTTTGTCAGTTAATAGAAAAAATATTTAAAAAAACTAATGTGAATGGCGTGTAACGTATTGCGTAGAATGAAAGAGGGCCTACATAGTTTTTGTATTTATAAAATAATTATTTTTAAATTGCAGAGTTATTTTGAGCTGTGAGTGCGGGGAGTGACGCTAGAAGAGGACTTTCTATTAATAATAAAAAAAAACATATATTGAAAACATGCTCTTATATTATAGAAAGTATGGCTAGTATAAAAATATTATTAAATTAAAATTAAATGGACTATTATAATACATATTATTTTTTACGTTGTAGGATTTTTTTGTACTGAGTATATATTTAATTCAGCTTCACACTATATACTGAATAAGCAGTGTTAAGACACTCCGCTCTACACGCACCGCCCAATTTTCGTGGCGAGTGGCAGAACTCAATGCCTTGCTTTTTTTCTTACTAAAACGAAGAAATAATATTCATTCCCTCAAGTGAGAATCGAACCCTCTGTCTTTCACACTTTTTTCTGAATCACAGAGACGACAGGAGGAACCTAGTTGTATGTCACTGGGTTCCCACTTTCTACACAATTTTCAAGGCACTACGTGTTAAATGGTAGCTCAACACCGCGGTTTATCTACCAGATAAATGAAAACAATTTGAATATATTAAAATACTCTAACTAGAAATCGAACCCACAATCATCGCACTTACAGTCAAGTCAAAAACGTCACTTTACAGTCGAATAGTATTAATAATTAATTCAACCGCGTCTAAAACTAAATGCATAGTTGCTTGCCGCGTTTTAGTCTAATGGCTGCTGTATAATTAAGAGCTGGAACTGTGAGTTTTTTTTTTATTTTATTTTTTTTTGTTTTTGTACTGAAATATTGGATTTGGATTCCACAAAGACGGATTATTATGAAAAAGTATTTTAG
Source organism: Heliconius erato x Heliconius himera (assembly GCA_013421005.1). Classification (NCBI taxonomy): domain Eukaryota; kingdom Metazoa; phylum Arthropoda; class Insecta; order Lepidoptera; family Nymphalidae; genus Heliconius; species Heliconius erato x Heliconius himera. The sequence continues at coordinate 94,871 of JAATLQ010029391.1, read as the reverse complement.
AAAGAAGTTTTTATTTGTGTATTTAACGATATGATAGTTATCTATCTATTTGTCGTTTTGACGCGGTGTGTGTGGGGTTCGAATGCTTGGTTCTAAAATTTTCTTAAGAATATTTAACAAAACAAAAGTTATGAAAAATAATTTTGTCAACTAAAAAGTTGGATGTAAGAAAAACAGTTTTTAGATGACATAAAATAATGCTGTGAATTGCCTATTTAACTCAATGGAGAATGAATATATTTAAAATGCCTAAAATACCCGAAAATCGAACCTACAACTAGTATATACAGTCAGACATTGCCCTACCACGACGACATAACACATTAACTGAACTTCAAGAATACCACAAGTTTTATGTTATTTCAAAGCCGATATTTCTGAATTACAATATTTATGAGAGAGTGACTTCAAAATACAGGGTTCAGGGAAAAGACGGATGCTTGAGAACTGCAAGCTGTAAAAACTATGTAGAAAAATACTACATTTATTCACATATGTGAATAAAATGATTTAAGCATCCCTCTGTTTTACGAAAATCAATGAAATATATTCTTATATTTCACGTTTTATCCCGCATATATCGGGATTTTTTTTTATGGAAAAGACAAGGCAAACGAGCGTGCGGGTCACCTGATGGTAAGTGATCACCGCCGCCCACGACCCCGTGCAACACCAGAGGAGCTGCAGGTGCGTTGCCGGCCGCCAAGGTGGGTTGGGCGCCGGAGCCCGGCATTACCTGATGCGAAACGTAGTGGCATAAAGCCACTACTTCACGCCGGTTGCCAAGGTGGGTTGGGCGCCGGAGCCCGGCTTTACCTGATGCGAAACGTAGTGGCATAAAGCCACTACTTCACGCCGGTTTTAAATGCCGGGGGTGGTAATGATCCGGTCGAGTCTGCCGATGCGTGTTGCCATTGCTGGCGACGTGACTCTACCACACAATATAATAGGGATAGGCTGAGAGCAGTGAATTTATAATATATATTACTCCGTTCTCCTCCTTTCACCCAAGTTAGAAACATTGCATGCAATAAAATTATGAGTTTTATGTGAATTTCAATGAAACTTAAAAAATGTGTTAAAAATAAAAAAAAATCAGCTTCACACTGTATCCCGCACACAGTAGGGTAGGCAGAGGGAACCTTGTGTTAAGACACTCCGTTCCCCACTTCCTGCCGAATTCTGGAGGCATTGCATGTTGAGTGGCAGAACTCAACGCCGCGCTTAGCCTCGACACCAGAGCAAATAAGGCAAAAAACCTGGACTGAATTGACAGTAGATACTTGTATTTCATAAGACTGTCCTGGAGCTCAGGTACAACAAGGGGCAGCGTTCAGTTCCGCCACACAACTTGACGTCTCGAAAATTTCGCAATATTGGAAAATAGAATATCTTAAGTCTAGGTTCCCTCTGCCTCTGGGATACAGAGCAGAAGCAAAAAATACTGCTCTATTATATTATTATTTTAGCATTAGAGCCCAAGTTAGAAAGATAACCAAGTATTGGCTAATTTAAGTAACGTTTCAGGTGATAATCGAACCCACGACTGTCGTCCATCTCGTACCAACACATCTGAGCTACAAGTGCTTAAACAATTTAAACACTCCAGATTACGCTTTTCTATGTTAATCCTAGCTATAAACTAATCCACAAGGTTCAGGATTCATATAATTTATAACTGTTAGTTTGTATTTGGTTCGTTTTGGTAATCTGAGGCAGGTGGTCTATTATTGGCAGTTTGATTTAGACTGACATTAGGGAATTGTAACTTCATTAATTTTGATTAATGTTTTATAAACGCTGTATCCCGCACACAGCAGGGTAGGCAGAGGGAACCTAGTGTTAAGACACTCCGTTCCCCACTTTCTGACGAATTCTGCAGGAATTGCCTGTTGAGTGGCAGAACACAACGCCGCGCTTAGCCTCGGCACCAGTGCGAAGAAATGGAAATATATAAATTTAAGTAAATATTTCATCTCCTCGAGTGGAGATCGAACCCACACCAAGTCGGTTTTACAGTCATACTTCGTGCCGCTGCGCCACGACTGGTCTCAATGTTTTATATATGTATATATTTTCTATTATAGAGCGACACCGTGGTACATTGCGACAGTATATGAGTGTAGACCCGATCGTTGTGGGTTCAATTCCCTGGTCCTCAGGCCTGCTTCTATTTTGTTATCTTTTGATTCAGACCTAATTTTCTTTACCAGAGTGTGGAGAATTAAAATAATTTCGAATATATTCGCTCGAGTGAGAATCGAACCCATAGCCCACCGTCCCACTACGCCACGACGAGAAGAAAATACACAATTATATTCTAAAAAGCACTCAAACGTAACAACAGTCGGTTAATCTAAAAAACCAAGTCCTATTGACGGTGTACTCAAAAAGGTAGCAAAAGCCCGCTGGATTCAAACCGAACACTCATTTGCCTATACAAATAAAACCGTAGTAGTTTACTATAGACACCTGTGTAGTGCGGGTAAAGTGTATGTTTGTTTTCGACACATTGTATACAGAATTTATTTATATAAATTGTCTTTGATAAACGTATTCATGGATAGAACTGTTTGATGTCCGAATAATAATAAATATATTATAATAAATGTGAAAGTTCGTGAGGTCGAATGGATGTTTGTTTCGCTTTACCCAATAACTACTGAATGAGTTTCGATGAAACTCTACAGTTATAGAGCTTATTTAATTTTAGCTTCACGCTATGTCTCGTGCAAAGCGGGGAACACTGAGGGAATCTGGGAACCTAATGTTAAGACAATTCCCTTCCTCACTCCGAATTCTCGAGGTATTGAGAGTTGAGTAGCGGAACTCAAGGCCGTGCTTTGCCTACCTTATACATCTATGTGATAACATAGACTACAATTTATGTAAAGATTTTGTAGAAAAGTTTAAGCGGGCGAAGCTGCGTTTGGGGGTCACAAGTATGTAGGTGCATATTTAAACAATTTCACGCGATATTAGTTGCAATGGGGTAAAAAACTGTTGAGCTATTGAAGAGTTGGCTCTCCTAAATCCTGCTTTCGGAGCTGATTGTAGTTTTATGTTTAGTTGATGATTCAAAACTTCAAACGTCAATTGAAATAAAGAATATTGTAAATGTATTTACAGTAGTAGCGACTTCAAATTCCGTTTGAGATAATATTGTATTATGCAATATTTTATGGATATCGTGGCCCAACTGTATAATGTTTGAATGAAAATGCTGAAGTTGTGGGATAGCCACAACTGTGTCGAGATGACATGTTTTCTCAACACAACAAGAAATGTTTCAAAAATCACGTACTGACAAATGTTTTTGTATTAATATGTATATTCTTAAGAATATTTAGGTGAATAATTATTTTTTATTATCAGCTTCACGCTGTATCCCGAATACAGCAGGATAGGCAGAGGGAACCTAGTGTTAAGCGCGCTTAGCCTCGACACCAGAGAATTTCTTGGAAATATAAATTAGTAAATATTTCATCACCTCGAGTGGGGATCGAACCCACAACCAGTCGGTTTTACAGTCACACTCTGTGGCCACGACTGACCTCTATTAATATAATTATTTTTTACTTTACGTCAAATTGTGGGATACAAACTGGCGACCATTGTATTACGATGACTATACATGACTAAGACATCGGGACGGTTGGTGGTCCTTTATAGAACTCTAGGTACTCTAGGTAATACAAAACCAAAACCTCTATACGTATCATAATTTCATTGGAACAACGCGATTATACATTATTATTCTCTAGAAAGCAATAATTTAGTGCTGCAATTTCAAAATTGTAAGTCTTGACATTTTTAAATGTGCACTGATTAAAATTGTTGAGTGTTAAAATCGACTTCACGCTGTATCCCGCACACAGCAGGGTAGGCAGAGGGAACCTCGCCTTAAGACACCCCGTTTCCCCCATTTACCCCATTTTTGAAAAATTGCGTTTAGTGGCGACACTCAACGCCACACTTTGTATCCTTACTACCTAACAATTTATTCCCACCAATAGAAATCGAAACCGTAACTGTCCTCTTTATAGTCAGACGGTTTCGCATCGTGCCATATTGTAATTTATGTTCCTGTATTGTAATTTAAAAGCGCTTTAGAGGTTAACACAGCGTTAATAGCGGAATTTTACCTAAACATTGATGAATGGGGATCAAACACATAACCATCGCGGTAACAATTAAACACCGTTCCGCTGAGCTATAACAGTATTTAGTTATATAATAATATATATTTAGAACATAATATATATTTAGAACTAAGACACTTCCGCTTCCCACTTTCCGCTAAATTGAGGCATTGACTGTTGAATGGCGTAACTCAACACCGCGATTTGCCTTGTTATCATAGAAAGTGAAAACATTAAAATATGAGCGAGAATCGAACCCATAACCGTACCACATTTACAGACAGTCACGCGCTTGTCCCCTGCGCCACGACTGGCCTCAATGTATATTTTAATTAACATTAATTTTATAGGCACATCTGCACGTACAGGTCTACAATATACTTGGAGGGGAACTTTGGGTAACAACAATGCTAATTAGTATCAAAGTTTGATGGAACAAAAATGTTAAAATTATTTATTGCTTTTATGTTACTTTTTTGCTACACGTTTTACTTTACTTTTACATTTCAGTAGTAGTACTTAAAGTTACGTTATTATTTTTTTATAATCAATAAAAAAATTTTTCAGCTTCCCGCAGTATCCCGCACACAGCAGGGGGAACCAAGTGTTAAGACGGTTTCCCATTTCCTGCTGAATTCTGGAGGCATTGCATGACGAGTGGCTGAACTAAACGCTTTGCCTCGACACCAGGGCGAAGATATGAAAATATAAATTTGAGTAAATATTTCATTAATTTAAATAAATATTTGATTAATAATCGAATAGCGCATTTCACGAATGGCCGTCCACCACACACGCAGTGTCTCAAAATTTTGTGGAAAGTGAAGATCAAAGTGTCTTA